>JAECUM010012458.1:0-94150 GCA_016617855.1 Megalonaias nervosa | reverse complement strand
CAGCCACTCTCAAGTGTCATAGATCATCATCCAGTGTCTCACCAATTGTATGCTGATGACACCCAAATATACAAATCTAGCCACCCAACTGAAGTTGAAGCTACCATCCAAGGTGTAGAGAGGTGAATTCCCGATGTGAAATCATGGATGACATGTAACAAGCTACAGATGAATGATGATAAAACTGAAGCCATCCTGATTACAACACAAAGACTTTCTCATTCACATCCTTTACCTCAGACAATAAATATCAGCAATACCAACATTAAATTCACACAGTCAGTACGAAACCTCGGTGTTACTCTTGACAGTACTCTCTCATTGCACCAACATGTCATGAATATATGCAAGGCTGCATATCTTGAGCTGAGATGCATCAGCTTTATTTGCAAGTATCTTTCAGTTGATGCCACTAAAACACTTGTGTGTTCCTTAGTACTTTCAAGACTGGACTATTGTAATTCAATTCTGTCTGGTTCATCTCAATATCTACTCCAGAAACTTCAAAAAGTTCAAAACACAGCTTCTCGGATCATCTTTAGAGTACCACGATCAGAGCATGCCTCCCCCCTGTTCTGTACCCTACAATGGCTATCCATACGATCCAGAATTAAACACAAAATTTGTTCTCTGTACTACGTTTCACTGATGGGCTCCAGTCCAACATACCTATCTGACCTCATCCATGTGTACACACCAGCAAGATACTTATGCTCCTCTTCTGACACTCGTATTCTCATTATTCCCACTATGAAAATGAAATCATATGGACAACGCTCTTTTGCATACCAGGGCCCAGCAATGTGGAACGAATTGCCCACTGAACTTAGACACAAAGACACAGTGATCTCATTCAAGAGCGCTCTTAAAACTCGCCTATTTCAACTGTGAGAACAGACTTAAAGACCTAATCATGTTTCCTTACCTTAAATATTTACAGCATGTTTTCTGTTTTCTAATTTCATGGTGTTTGTTTTTATTTTTGTAATCATATCATTATATATGTTTTTTAAGTGTTGTCAAATGTTGTAAAGCGCTTAGAGCTTCTAAAGATTAGGCGCTATACAAAGTCCTCATTATTATTATTATTATATCTCACTTCATACTAAGGGCTGTTCCATTAAAACACTGGGGATGGCAGTTTTAAAAAAACAAACAAAAACTTATGCCAGGGAAGTTGGGTCCAAAATTACACCTAAGGTTTTGTTTATTCCATAAAATCACCTCAATGGGTGGCTGAAATCATTGGCTGGTGAGGTGTTCCTAAATGTGCAAGGCAAATCTATTCTCAGACCTTCCACTTGAGAAATCACATCATCAAGTATTTAGCAAACTGCAGTGAAGGAGTGAACAGCCCTTGACTGGACATGGGTATCTCCCATGTGCATCACATTGATTAGATGTACATGTATTCAAAAAATTCTCTTAAGCGAGTTTGGGTAAGCCTGCAGCAGGACATCATAATAGTGGCTGAACTGTGTAGTTTTATTATTTACCATAGCTAAAGAAAGACGTGAACAGTGAACATCACAAATGGATGCTACTGAATCATAAACAAAGTTAAATTGAGTATCAAAAAGTTCTTCGCTAGTAAAAATGTAAATCTGTACAAAATTTTATCATACATCTGCTTTTTACTCCCCACATCGAATTAAGTCTCATGAGACTTTGGTTGCCCTCAGGTACAAGGAGCACTGCAAAAATGATGAGACTTAGCCAGTTAATGATTTCAGTGGTGGACCCATATTCTCCATAGTTCCTACTCTATTGAAAAGATTGTTGGATTTCTTTTTTGTTGCTCATTTGATATATAACAATGAGACATGCCTGTTTAATGAGACTTTTTCAGGATTCTTGATCACTCTCACATAATGAAATGGTCCTGCATATGGTTTTATCAGCACAGAAGTTTGCGGTACATGCAATTGGCTAATGCTTGATGTAATAACGTCGTTGCTTTCTTATTCAACTTCACTTCCATATAACACTGCAAAATTTTTTTTGACACCACACATCATCTACACAGGGACAAGATTGTACCTGTGACCAAGGTGGACATTTGAAAAAAAAAAATTTACCGTACAAGCGATTTCATGATGATATTCTGGCATCACCAGTTCTAAATAGTCTAACTTAAGAAAAAGTAAATGTGATCAACATAACACATAAAAATATATTTCCCTACCTCTGTGTTGTTGTTTTATGGCACTTTATTTCCAATATTTTGCATGTATTTTTTCGAATTTCTATTAATTAATTTATGATGTAATAAAGATTCTAATTATAGCAGCCATAATTAAGCCAATCAGATAGTGTGACTCATGTTCTTGAGCAAAAATTTTTGTGCGCTTTACATAGGTCCTCGTACTTGGCAACCACATATGGTGCAACAAACATGTTGTAACAAAAAACTTTGTATGCAGTTTGGCCATTAGATAGGTGCAAGTTTCTATATCATTACACATGCATTAATTCCAACCTGTTCCTTTCCTAACTGCATAAATCTTACTGTGATTCCTTTGATTCTGAGTCTTTTGACTAATAACAATTCAAACTTCTGATTTACTAAGGCAACTTCTGAATGGACTCAGCTGCTTCACTTTTTTAATATTGCCGCTTAAATGTTTGTCTTCCAACTGATTATGATCAGTTTCAACTGGGCAATGAGATGGGATGTAAACCAAATGCAGGCACTTCATTTGGAATGAATGCCCCTTATGACTGTGAGGATGTGCGAGAAATACCTCTGCTCAATGAACAGAGTTATACCCCCTGGCCAGGTAACTTTATGACCATGACATTATAGATGAGGTTCCAATGTCTGCCGATGAGTGTCTTCACTCAGGATGAATGTGTAGAAGAATATTTGGCAATGCATTTCGACGTCGTCGCCAACATCCTAGATCTTGAATTAGTTGTTTCAAATGCTGTGACCACATGTTTGTTTCTTTTGGTGAGCCTGCCTGTAAAAAGCAATGGAAAAAATGTATTAGTACAAAAATCAAATTTTGGTAAGCCTAATATAAGAAAGGTATGTTTTGCAATAACTGTTGAATTCATTTGAGGCATACATATTTTTCTCATATTGTTAAAATACTTAATTTCAACTGAAGCAAAATATATTTTCCAAAACAACTTACTTACATAATGTTATACATCTACTATCTTGGCATTTTTATGCATATAAAAACCTGATACAACTGGCTTCTCCAAACAGAACAGATATCTTGTTCCATGTTAGTTATAACAACAGTAGAGTATAAAAAATGTATTCCTTGGAGTGTTTTATTGAGCAAATAGGTCAACCAGTCAGAAAGAACTGAAACAGATATATGTCAATCTGACACAGATGACCCTTCCCCTCATGATGTAACTGAAGAGCAAAGTACCAAGAGAAACAGGGGCCATAACTCCATTAAATTATTTTGCAAAGTGGTAAAATATTAGTGCACTTGCTAACTGGGGTACTGCATATCTGACGATTTACCTTAAGCAAGTAAGGGTCTCTGTTCCACTCCAACAGCTCAAAAACTTCATCATAATCTGGGTCCACAGTCAAAATACATTTCTCCAGCATGAATGGCTCCTGAAATGGATTGAACCAATGATGCTAGAACTCTTTGTTTTCAGACATACTGCTTTTATTTTCTTAGTAAGAAAAACCTGAAAGGTTGTATGCTTTATATATAATAAAGTATATATCAGATAATTAGTTTCTGAAGTAAATGTACATTTCAAAACTCAATGCCAGATCAGAAGCAAAATTATTCATATAGAACAACAGCCGTTTCGCAAAATGTATCAATATCACTGTACCAATCGGTTAGGGTCATAAATGAATTGGTGTCAGCATCTACACTACTAATATTCCATTTCTGGTTTTGTACTGATGACTTGTACAAACCCAGTAATAAACTCAGTAATAACAATGCAATGTCTTCTTTGATTCAGCTCCTATGGGTACTTCCTACTTGTGAAGTACCCTTATGTTTTTCTATGGCCTTTATAAAATGCCTCTTTTTCTCAGAGTTTATAACAGAATTAATTTTATTTCTCCGAAATCTACATTTTTTTCCCAATTAATTGTTTATGATAATAGTTTCTTAGGTACCTAGCTTCATTTATTTTGGGTGTCCGCTATTCTGGTTGAGACTGAGTTAATTGTCAGTTTTACCTTTGACTGGGATAAGTCTATTTAGCACATCTGTGAGTCTTTCAACTTTGTACCACAAATTTATTCAAAGATACCACTTCTCTAAAAGTTTACCAATGAAATATTGTCTAACATACACCACTATCAACACCATTTTGTTAATCAGGTAAAATTTTTACTTTTGTTTTGGTTTGAGATTAAATTGTTTTGTTGTTTTTTTTGTTCTATATGCTAATTTAACTTTATCTTTGCACCTGCAAAAATTGTGGGTCATGACCTAGTTAATTTTTCAAACATGGTTATGAAATTCTTAAATTACTGAATATAGACTTTTACACAATTTCAAAATAATCAATTCAAGGTTACCTACCCTTACTGCCTGATATTTTCCATTCTTTTCTTTGATCAGGATAACTGCAGCTTGCTTCACTGGACTTTTTCTTGGGAACATTAAGTTCTTGTTGTTGTTGTCATTGCTTGATTGCTATTTGAGAAGGAAAGAAAACCAGTCAAATCAATGCTAATATCAACAGAACAAAGTTTCAACTCAGAAGATTTCATTTCAAACTGCTGCAAAATCCATGTCCATTGCAGTTATGTTGGTTTGTTTTTCTTTTTCTATTTGAATGTCTCAGTCAAAACCCATTGTTCTGCAAAGTACTATAAAGAAAATAACTTCCCTAACAGATATAAAACTTAAAAGCACAAAAGAGCATTTTCCATTGTACATATATTAATCCTTCATTTGATCTTGTGGAGATGAAATATCACAATAATCTGACTTATAAGTCATCTCAGGCAGCCAGGACATCAAGTATCATCAAACCAAATTTAACCATGCACTTAAGAAAATGCTCCACCATATCAGCTTGGTCTCTAACTCAGTCAAGAACTGCTAAATGAGTTCTGAGTTGCAATTTTCAGAACCCAACTTTAATCAAGATTAAAATGTTAACATAAAAGGGAAACATTTTCTGTACCAGTTTTTGTATTATTTGTACTTCTTACTTAAGTACAGACCAACACTGTCAAGGTAAAAATGTCCACACAGTGTTTAAGGTTACTGAATGCTTTTGACCCATGCTGGTAATCAACTGTAGCCATTTTTGTGCACATGGTTTTGTATTGCATGTGAGTTTTTCTGTTACTTATTACACAGGACATTGGAGCTTATGGAGTGGATACACTACAATCTGCAGCAAGAAGGCCAGTGCCTATGTGTGAAGTCCAAGATCAAAGCATTGTTATAAAACATGTGACCTTGACTACAAGGTCAAAAGGTTGAGCAAGCATGTTGCAGAATGATTTGTATTAGTTTCATAATGATTTTTCAAAAGCATGAAGTAAATCCACCATGGGGTTTAGGAAATACAAATTAAATGAAAACTTTAACCAAAATGTTAAAGCAAATTTTTCTGACTAACATTGTCCCCAAGGAGGTCACAGAATTAGTTTTATAATTTTATAATTACTCATCCAAAGTATGAAGATAATCAACCAAGGGATTTAGTAAATATAAGCAAATGAAAAATTGTTAACCAAAGTCATAATGCAAATTTCTCATGACTGTGACATTGACTTCATGGTCTAAGGGTCAAGCATGTTGCAGAATGCACTGTATCAGTTTAAAATCATTCATCCAAATATGAACAAAATCCATGGGTTCAGGAAATATAAGTCTATGAAACAAATTTAATCAAAATTCTAACACAAGGTAAAGAATACAGGTTTGCATTTCAAAGAGTGTAGTATAAATTATTTGATATCTGAATTTATAAAACTAATATAACTAAACATTATTCGATGAACTATAGATATTAATGATGGGTGCATTTCAAATGGACCTGCTCACTGCCATCTGCTTTATGTTGGGAAACAAAAGTTTTGACATGGGCAATCAGGGGCCACAACTCCTACATGTGATGATGTGCAATGCTGGAAATCAGACTTCTTCAAAGTTTCACTGATTAAAAAGGTGCAAGATGCTGAAATCCAGCATTCCACTGCAGTTATACTGTGCAAACCAAAGTTATGAGAATGCGCAATCATAGGATATTCCTTGTCTAAATGATAATGAGGTACACTAGTAATGAGGAACACTGAGGTACACTGATAATGAGGAACATTGAGGGACACTGATAATGAGAAACACTAGCAGTTAGACTTATTGGAGGTGTCTTCAACATCATGCTGCATTCCATATTCGGTCAAATAAAAAAAAAATCTAAGAAATGTAAGCTGCAGAAACCAAAGTCTGATGGATGGACTATCAGGGGCCATAAATTTTCTAAAGGTGGAGAGCTGAAAATCAGACTCCTTCATGGACTTAAAGATTGAAATCCAATAATTTCTAGTTGTGCCACTGAAACAAAAGTTAAGAGGGTAGACAATCAGCAGCCATAACTCCTCTAAATGGGGACAAGAAAGGCCGGAAATTTAACTCTTTCAAGTTTTTTTGTCAATAGAAATCAGCATCAGGTTAAAATCTAAAAATTCTCAGTAAAGATATGGTTTGGAAACCTAAATATTGATGGATGTTCAGATAATATACATAAATATCTAAGGACACGATTACTATAAATATTTGCCAACTTCGTTGAGAAGGCTTAAATGTGATTATTACCTCCCCTAAGGTGAAAAGGATTCCATGCACAGAGGAGAACTTGAGGTTTTTGCACTTTTTGGATGCCCATGTATGGTCTTGGGCCTGTGTCATTTGTAGATGACTGGTGATGATCTCGCAAACATCTTTCCGATTCCAACCAAGAACTTCCAGGGCGACACGATTGATTTCCATTTTTTCTGTCAGACTGTAGTGCTTCAGACTTGACCTTCCCTTCTGGCCCAGCTTCAAAACCCCACCATTAATACTCTTTGTTTTCTGAAAAATTTAAGAGGATAACAAATGCTCAACTGTTAAGAAAATGCTATATAACTGTCAAAGTTATTAAAAACAAAAACAGAACAAAGGTGAGAAAACTTTGCCACTTTCCTTTGGAAATTATTTTTACAACCATTCTTAGGGGTCTATTTAACTGTGAGGGTTTGGGTTCTGATAAACTGGTTTAGATCCCTTTGAATTATGCATACTTTATAATCCATTTTGAACATGAAAAACTGGAGAGACAAAGTAAATGTATGGGGTTAAATGAAATCAAGGGTTGTTTTCTTTCTTACTCTTTTGCATATCTAGTAGAATTACTAAGGTTATGCAGCAGAAAAAGGTTTTTGGTGTTCAGAAACACATTAAAGGCTACACTGTGCATATGAATCGAACTAAAATGTTCTGACCAGAAATCACGTCTCAGTAGCCCATTTTCGATGATCTGGGCAACATTAAAAAATATGACCCTAATCTTGCCATCACAGCTCCCAAATATAATTTAAACTCAATTACAATAAGATCTGTTATGAAATGGTCCCAAAATTAAGTTCAACTTTAACCATATAGCACTCCACTTGACCATGTAAGTTAAACAGATCTATTGCTAACCACAAAGCCAAAGTTACCTGCAAAAGAAAAATTTGAAGTATATTTAAAAAACACATACTGCATTAATATGCCCCAAGATATCCTCAATTTTGTCTTTGGCCTCTCTGATGTCCTCTTTGTCATTATGGCTAGATGGAGTGGCCTTGTACAGTCTGTCCAACAGCAGGGGGTACCTAAGGGGGGGGGCGGAAATTCACATTAAAATATTTATATATATGAATATTTATATATATAACAACAACATCAAGTAATGGTCCATTGATCAGTTGTTGCACAAAAGTTTGTATCTTATGACAAGGCTGGCTAGTTCATAAAATGTCATCTGTTTTTTATATGCCAGAGAAAAATATGTTTTGCAGAAATAACAATTAGTATACATTTTAAACAAAACATGTAACAAGTAAACCCTGCGCAGTAACTTGCTGTGAATTCCCTATTTTCATGGAATACCAGATTTTACTGATTTCATGGTTAATCCATAAATTTATAGATCTAGTGAATAATGAAATACTAATGAATGTATAATTTATCGTAAAATAACGAAAGCTGATACTCTTAAAATAAATTAAACTATTCTTAACAATGACCTTGACTTTTTGGTCCTTTGACCCTATGGTAAAAATCTTTCTTCCATACTAAAGCTGAAAAATTTCACTCAAAGAATGTGGTCTAGAAGAAATCATGTTTCTCTCTTTCAGCTACTGTGATCTTGACCTTTGACATCAGAATTAATGCTTTTCCATATTCTAAGTGCTATGAAAAGGAAACCATTTTTCTTCTTTGGGCTACAGTGACTTTGACCTTTCAGCCCTTACACCAAAAGCTACAGTTTTTTTCTTACCCAAAGTGCAAGTCATCCATAGAGTTAAGCGAAGGTATGTGGTCTTGAACTAAAATTATTGTGCAGAAACTTCATTTATCTTATTGGAGTAAAAATGACCTTTGACACCCCATGATTTTCAACTACATGTGTACAATATCCACAAAATTTGGTCAAGGTATGTGGTCTAAACTAATATTGTACCATTTTCTTTTAAAAATCATTATATCCTTGACCTTTGACATTTTGCCTTCAAAATTTACATGTTCAATCTTGTACCATGTGTAAGTCATTCACAAAGTTTTGTCAAGGTTGGTGGTCTGGAACTTTGTGTAGTGGCAAAAGATGGATAGATAGATGTATTGACAGATGGACATTGTTGCATAATATATAGTGAGCATATAAAATTCATTGTCCCTACTTCATAATTCTCTGTACTGGCACCATAAGGAATGATTTCAGGTGCATTCTGCGCAGGAGGATATTCTCATTCTGTGACACATGCAGAAAAATCCTCAGTAACTCTTTCTCCTTCTCATACTGCTCCAATAATCTGGGGGCTTGTTCCTGAAAATATAAGCAATTATATATATATATATATATATATATATATATATATATATATAGAGAGAGAGAGAGAGAGAGAGAGAGAGAGAGAGAGAGAGAGAGAGAGAGAGAGAGAGGGGTATATTCGCTGTTCTTGCATAATCAGGCCAATTTATCTGGTTTGACACATGTGACTTGGCAAAGGCACCCATATTTGAAAAACAAAACTGCATGTATATCTAGAGTTTATATTTTTTATGCTTTAAAACCCTTTTCCAAATATATCTGGCACATAATTTATGTATTGTCCTTTTACTGATTGTTGGAGGTTTAATTCTGTACTTAAAATTTAAAGGTTAATTCAGTGAGCAGTATTTATAAGTAGTGTTCTTTAACACTGTATACAGGTGACACATGGAAAGGATCTTAAAATATTACATATGTCAAATGAAACTTTTAAAACAAGTTTAACAATTTCTGTCTTGTGAGACTCAGTCAGCAAGAGACTGACATTTTTTATTCAATAAGTGAAATAAATTTTGTATGAAATGAGAATGGGTTTAATAAGGGCTGTTCCAGTAAAATATATCTGGGACCCAGTCAAGACATGCTTATTGTGGAGTTGTCACCCTTTGATGCAATTTTGAACAGTGTATCATTTTCATATGAACTCTTTGTGCAATTAGAGTACCCTGGCATATATTTTTTTTTTTAAGTGCCTTACCTTGGTACCATGTGTTTAAATGGATTAGCCCTAAATTTTATATGAAATAAGCACAAGCACAATAAATTTTGTACAAAGCATTCACAAGTGTTGTAAATGTTACATGAAATATGCACAAGTGTAGTCAGTTATTATATGAAATATGGACAAGTGTAGTAAATGTCATATGAAATATGCACAAGTGTAATAAATGTTATATGAAATAAGCACATTTATAATGAATGTTGTATGAAATAGCACAAGTGTAATGAATTGTGCATAACATAAGAATGCATACAAGATTCTCTACATCACCTAATGAAAATCATTGACATTGTTCAACAAACCGCAAAGTGTTGTGAAAAGACATTCAGAAGACAAAATATTCAAGTGATACCAAAAAAGTGAAATCAGTTGATGAAATGTTCCGTTGATCATGTCATGTGAATGAAAATCTGAATAAATACAAAATGCATATTTTTCATCCAATTTTTGGAAAATTTTCAAAATATTTAGAAAAATTCTTTTGAATAATGTAAGAAATAAATTTCAAATATTTTTAAAACTATTTTTAAACTGACTACAACAAACTCTTTTTTTACCAGTTCAAAAACTCATCTGATATTTTGGGTCATCATAAAAAACTGACAGCAACATTTAAATTAAACAGTGAAGATAAATCTTACCTGATTGACACAATAATTCTCGAAAGTCAAAAACATTGTTGAAGATTCCAAAAACAGACTGCCAATATTGATAAACTGCAAGTCCTAAAAGCAGAAAGAAAATCAGAATGCAAGTACATATTGATCATTTCATCATATAAAAAGTGATTATTATATTTCACTTTTTCCTCTTTGACAGTAGGTAAAATAAAATCATGCCTTCCTGTTATAATATCAATCATTATAACATGGTTCCTGTTATAAGGCCCATCATTATAACATAGTTCATGTTTTAAGGCACGTATGTCATGGATAAAAATTTGTCAAGTTGTAGTAAATTTATATGTATCATGTACTTCAATTTAAGGTGATCTCACTGTAATGCAGCATGACTCCAATGGACAGCATTATCACGAGGGAATACTGTATAATGCACTTCATTACAAGGTTATCTCACCATTAGGCAATATATTCTATGACTCCCATGGACAGTGTTATAATGAGGGAATACTGTATACTTTATTTCATTATAATGTCATCTTACTATTAGACAGTAGCCTCTATGACTCCCATTGACAGTGTTATAATGAGGGAATACTGTATACTTGATTTCATTATAAGGTGATATCACTATTAGGCAGTATACTCTTTGACTCCCATGGACAGTGTTATAATGAGGGAATACTGTATAGTGTGATTCATTATAATATGACCTCACTATCAGGCAGTATGATTCCAATGGACAGCATTATCATGATGGAATACTGTATAATGCACTTCATTATAAGGTGATATAACTATTAGGCAGTATGCACTTTTGACTCCCATGGACAGTGTTATAATGAGGGAATACTGTATAATTTATTTCATTATAAGGTGATATCACTATAAGGCAGTATGACTTCAATGGACAGCATTATCATGAGGGAATACTCTATAATGTATTTCATTATAAGGTTATCTCACTATTAATATACTCTATGACTCCCATGGAGAACATTATAATAAGGGAGAAATGTATGACAGAATGAAATGTTGCTTTTTGAATTCTTGATTATATTTTTTAAAAATTAATTAACTAATGACCTCATTCCCACAATACCACTCTAAAAACCTGACATACAACTTACCAAGATAATTTAATTTTAATTTTCAGCCAATGGTAACTAAACTATGTTTAACATTTCAATTCTAAATAGTTCATTCATTATTTAAGGTACCAATTTTTGTGATTGCTACAATTTTAGTAATTGCTATAATTTTTGTTGTTACTATGATTTTTGTTGTTGCTTTCACTTTCTGTGATTTTCATGGCTGCTATAATTCTCATGATTTTTATGGTTGCTACAACTTTCTTTTGCATTGCTCTTATGACTTTTTATTTTCATGGTTGTTACATTTTTGTGATTTTTGTGCTTGTACTAATTCTTTTGTTACTTTTGTGGCCACCACAGACAAATAATTTTAAGACCCAAGGACAATGAATCCAAGGATGGAAATTACATGATAAGCTTTTCTCAAAGAAACAAAATATAGTACCAACTAAAATATCTGTTTTTGCATAATGTTTTAAGATACACAAAAAAATAAATGAATTCACAGGATCCTTTTCATACAATAGCATGAATGGTGATGACTCAATGCAGGTAAATAAAATTTAAATCTTTTAACCCAACACTTTAATTGATATGATTTGTGTGATTTGTATGGCTTAGGTTCCTGTAATAAGTATGTGTTAACTGCATATTAATCTAACATCACAAAGACATACCCTTGATGAATTAGATCAAGAGTATTATACATATTCAAATGTCATTCAATACTTATAAATAGAAATTAATAACTTAAATTAAAATTTGAAATTAAAAACAAATCTTCAGACTTTTCCAAGACTTTTCCAACATACATTTCCTCATCATGACTCCAATTTTTAACAATTTGTGTCACAACAATATTATTAAGAATGGGTGATAAAGCGGAAATAGCCCCCCCCCCCCAAGGGAATGAATGCATATTTTTATAAACAGGGGAGGTTACACTTACCACATCCTCATTTTGATTGGCTTCCTGCACAGCAGCCTTAAGTTTGGTTGTAAATTGCATGTTGACATGAATCAATTCATCTAGATTCAGAAATATACTGTCTAGCTGCTCTGGCTTTAAGAGGCCTGCTGTTTTCATGGGATTGTAAAATTCCTGTAGAAATAATGTTAATTCATAATATTTGTAAGTGCAATTTAAGAAAATAAATAAATAAAAAATACATAATTGTCTGAAACTGAAATTCAAACTTTAATTCCTTGAAAATCATAATGGTAACATTTGGCATAAGCTTTGGCTTACCATTATAGAGTATTACATCAATGATAGTAGCAAAAATATAGATTATGGGATAAATTATGCATTTAGGATCTTGTTAAATACAATATTCAACTTGTTTGAACATCTGATATCTATAGACTTGGAAAATGTGTTGCTGACTCAAATTACATAGCGTAGATATTCTGTTGTGTTTTGTCAAAATTATCAAACACTGTCAAAATGATTAAACATTGTCAAAATTATTAAGTAATGCACATCTTCTAACTTCGTGTTCTGTGGCCCAGATAGGTAGGTCCATGGGTGGCTATCTGGTCTAAGGTGAAATAGGTAGGTCCATGGGTGGCTATCTGGTCTAAGGTGAATAGGTAGGTCCATGGGTGGCTATCTGGTCTAAGGTGAAATAGGTAGGTCTCTGGGTGGCTATCTGGTCTAAGGTGAAATAGGTAGGTCTCTGGGTGGCTATCTGGTTTAAGGTGCTCACCTTAACAGATCACTCACAGACCCCACTTCCATCTGTGTGACCTGCATGGGTATGTGAGAATGCTTGCTATTAGCTTCCCATAAGCTGGTGGCTTCTTCCTGGGATCTTCCCAGGTTCCTCATCCACCTAAAAGATACTGGCCACCATGTATAGCCTATCATGTGCCAAAAAAAGGTACTAAATCCAACAAAGCCAATGAAAGGTTTTTAGGGTAGCAACATGTTTACCAATTTAATATATAGGTAATTTTCTTAATATGAAGCAAAAAAAACAAATTCCTTACATTTTTTAGAATCAACAGGTCCCGACCATAACTAATTTCTGTATCGCTGATTTCCTGGATGGTTTCTTTTCTTTCAATCCTTCTTTGATAGCATTGTTTACACAGCCTATCCTTATGGGATGTATTCAAACTGATGTCCAGATATGCAGGTTTCTTGTCCTGTCCACAATCTGCACATCTGATGAGCTGAAAAAAATAACCATCACAGTAATCAAACTTCTGGCATACAAACTTAATTCAGTCTCTTAACTCCAAATTTAAAAATCATACTCAGTTTCTAAACATTGCTAAAATTTCAAGTTTTGTGTGTGTATACCAATAAGACTCCCTTAAAGGTTGAGTCCAAATGCAAACATATGCACAGACCCAGATCTGCCATTGGATAATGCAACAGCAGATCTGGGTCTATGCAGTTTGTAAAAAGTAATCAGTAGAACAAACAACATAGAACAGCCCCTGATATGCCAGCACAGTATGCATATTCAAGAAAAATGAGGATATCTTGTCATGAAAATAATGACATCAGCCTGTGGCATATATTGCCAGAACACCAGTTAAGAATTTAATAAATTATTCTATGGATTGGAATTACTTTTTTCTAATTCAATAGGATATTCTGTGAATGCAAGACACAAACTTATGATAACAGACTGAGTCCTTATCATTAAGATGTTATCATGCCTTTCAGAATGAGTCCAATGGTGTGGTGACCAGACTAATTTAGGGTGCATTCGATCATATGGTTCTGTATGAGTGAGTGTCCTCAAAGTTGTCAAGTACATGTACTATCATTTTGCACATGCATGACACATCCAGAACTTGTCCTGATATCATAGTTTATATCAATCAAATGTGCCATCATAAAATATGGACTGTGCTTACAGCATCAACAATACACTGGCAAATTCTAGCAAAATGGTTAAAATAAGCATGCTTTGCATAATCTGAATGCATTTATAAATTTCTTAAGCAACTTTGGTCAAACTTTAGTCTAAGATATCCAAATATGATGTTTACTTAGAGCTCTGCATAACTGAAATCATTCATATATTGTTTTTTTATTGAAATCTTGTGTAAGAGATTTTCTACATAATTTATCCTATGCGACAAACTTAATGTCCCTAGGATACAATCTAATGATAATTAATATTTGACTCCAAGTTAATTAATTAATGTCAGAGTTACATGACATGCTCATTTAAAATTAACTTGACAACAGCATTCATCTAGAAATTAGTGACTTGGAAAGATTGTAAATTACAATAAATTAGCATGCAACAAGAAATCTGTGGCTTTGAAGTACTCTAACTTACAATACATGAAGAAAGAACATGAAATCTGTAGCGTTGAAGAACTATAAATTAAATACTTTAGCATCATTAAATACTTTTATAATTTCTTCTATATTGACAAAATATTTATTGAGTAAGACTGATGCTGCCGATATGAGATTTTTTGTTTGTTTTTAACATTTAGTCACCTCATTTAATGGGTTGAAATTTTATCATGTTGAGATTTAAATTACACTCATGGATTGCCTTTTATCAATACTTCTCCAGATAGGTTCCACATAATGATTTATTTCTCCAGATAGGATCCACATAATGATCTATTTCTCCAGATAGGTTCCACATAATGATTTATTTCTCCAGCTAGATTCTGTATAGTGAACTATTTTTCCAGATATATTCTGCATAATGATCAATTTCTTCAGCTAGGTTCCTTATAATGATATATTTTTCCAGCTAGGTTTCACAAAGTGGATCTATTTCTTCAGCTAGGTTCTGGAAAATGATCTGTTTTTCCAGCTAGGTTCCACATAGTGAACTATTTCTCCAGCTATGTTCCACATAGTGATCTTTTTCTCCAGCTAGGTTCCACATAATGATATGTTTCCCCAGCTAGGTTCTGCGTTATGATCTATTTCTGCAGCTAGGTTTCACATAATGATATATTTCTGCAGCTAGGTTCCACATAATTATGTGTTTCTCCAGCTAGGATCCACATAATTATGTATTTCTCCAGCTAGGTTCCACATAATTATGTATTTCTCCAGCTAGGTTCCACATAGTGACCTATTTCTCTTATGATTAGTATGAAGATTTTATTAGCTCTTGCTATGTGTACAAAAGAAAAGTCCTAGTATATCAAGGTATAAACTTAAGGCATAATTTAGTAGTGCTGTAGATATCTTAACAGTACCTCTCTGTTTCTGTACATAACTTAGTGCTACTGTAACTTAGTATTACTGTACATATCTTAGAACTACTGTACTAGTGGACATAATTTATTACTACTGTACTAGTATACATAATTTAGTACTACTGTATTAGTGTACATAACTTCAGTACTACTGTACTAGTGTATATATTTAGTACTACTGTTCTAATGTACACAACTTAGTACTACTGTACTAGTGTACATATTTTTAGTACTATTGTACTAGTGTACCTATCTTAGTGCAACTGTACAGGTGTATATAACTTATTACTACTGTACTAATGAATATATCTTAGTGCTACTGTACTAGTGTATATATCTTAGTGCTACTGTACTTAGTGTACATATCTTAGTGCTACTGTACTAGTGTACATGTATTAGTGCTACTGTACTAGTGTAAAGAACTGAGTACTACTGTATTAGTGTACATAACTTAGTACTACTGTATTAATGTACATATCTTTGTACTGCTGTACTTATATACATAACTTAGTACTACTGTACTAGTGTACATTACTTAGTACTACTGTATTAGTGTACATGACTTAGTTCTTACAATTTTTCATACACTGAAAAATATACTGGTCTGTTACTATAAAGCTGTTTTTGTAGCATCCATAAAAATGATGTGCTAGTCTCTGATTATAATGTGCCTTGTGGAAGTTATAAAAGTGATGCACAAGTCATTCAATGTTATGCAGTTTGTTGGATCCATAAAAATAATGTACTGGTCCCTTCCTATAATGCCATTTGTAAGATCCATAAAATTGATGTACTGGTCTCTGATTATAATGCAGTTTGTGGAAGTTATAAAAGTGATGCACAAGTTCTTCAAAACTGTACAGTGTTGGATCCATAAAAATGATGTACTGGTCCCTTATTATAATGCCATTTGTAAGATCCATACAAATGATGTACTGGTCCCTTATTATAATGCCATTTGTAAGATCCATACAGTTGATATACTGGTCCCTTATTATAATACCATTTGTAAGATCCATACAAATGATGTACTGGTCCCTTACTATAATGCCATTTGTAAGATCCATACAAATGATGTACTGGTCCCTTACTATAATGCCATTTGTAAGATCCATACAAATGATGTACTGGTCCCTTACTATAATGCCATTTGTAAGATCCATACAAATGATGTACTGGTCCCTGACTATAATGCCATTTGTAAGATCCATACAAATTATGTACTTGTCCCTTATTACAATGCCATTTGTAAGATCCATAAAAATGATGTACTGGTCCCTGACTATAATGTAATTTGTAAGATCCATAAAAATGATGTACTGGTCCCTTACTATAATGTAATTTTGTAAGATCCATACAAATGATGTACTGGTCCCTTACTATAATGCCATTTGTAAGAGCCATACAAATGATGTACTGGTCCCTGACTATAATGTAATTTATAAGATCCATACAAATGATGTACTGGTCCCTTACTATAATGCCATTTGTAAGATCCATACAAATGATGTACTGGTCCCTTACTATAATGCCATTTGTAAGATCCATACAAATGATGTACTGGTCCCTGACTATAATGTAATTTATAAGATCCATACAAATGATGTACTGGTCCCTTACTATAATGCCATTTGTAAGATCCATACAAATGATGTACTGGTCCCTTACTATAATGCCATTTGTAAGATCCATACAAATGATGTACTGGTCCCTTCCTATAATACCATTTGTAAGATCCATAAAAATGATGTACTGGTCCCTTACTATAATGTAATTTGTAAGATCCATATAAATGATATACTGGTCCCTTACTATAATACCATTTGTAAGATCCCTAAAAATGATGTACTGGTCCCTTACTATAATGCCATTTGTAAGATCCATACAAATGATGTACTGGTCCCTTACTATAATGCCATCTGTAAGAACCATAAAAAAGATGTACTGGTCCCTTATTATAATGCCATTTGTAAGATCCATAAAAATGATGTATTGGTCCCTTACTATAATGCCATTTGTAAGAGCCATAAAAATGATGTACTGGTCCCTTACTATAATGCCATTTGTAAGATCCATAAAAATGATGTAATGGTCCCTTATTATAATGCCATTTGTAAGATCCATACAGATGATGTACTGGTCCCTTATTATAATGCCATTTGTAAGATCCATACAAATTATGTACTGGTCCCTTATTACAATGCCACATGTAAGATCCATAAAAATGATGTACTGGTCCCTGACTATAATGTAATTTGTAAGATCCATAAAATTGATGTACTGGTCCCTTACTATAATGCCATTTGTAAGATCCATAAAAATTATGTACTGGTCCCTTATTATAATGCCATTTGCAAGATCCATAAAAATTATGTACTGGTCCCTTATTATAATGCCATTTGTAAGATCCATAAAAATGATGTATTGGTCCCTTACTATAATGCCATTTGTAAGAGCCATAAAAATGATGCACTGGTTCCTCATTATAGTGCTTTTAGGGAGCCATAAAAGGTAACCATGTTATGCAAAGATGACTAAAACTTGGATACATTTATGGAGAAATAAAATTCAACAAAGCACCTGCTATTGGGGTCTATGCTACTATTCTACAGGTTAGTCATATCAAACTGCATAGACAAAGAACTGCCAGTGCATTATGTGATGATTGATATGAGTCTATGCTGCATGCAACTATATCCAATTCATATACAAGTACCGCTGATCCCAACATAGAACTCTGATTCAACTGCAAACTTCACTGATCCAGATTTGCTGCTGCATAATGCACAGGCAGATCTGAGTCTATGCATTTTCTTAGAGGCAATCAGTAAAACAAACAACAAAGACCCAGATCCACTGGTACATTTTCTGACAGATCAATGTCTATGTTGTTTGCAGTTGGACCCAATTTATTAACGAATATACATGTATATGGTACACATGGTGGTGGCTTGTAGCAACCACAAAAAGTCAACAAAGTTTGGTATCCCATGAATCACAGTGAACTGACATCTAGGTTCTCTATTTAGATTCAGAATGTTAAAATAAACCTAGAGATACAATTAAAAATTATACCAGTCTTGTGGTGGATTTAATATAATTACAATTATGTTCCTGTAACAACAGATCTTTGTATACTAAAAAAATTAAATCCAACTACTTACATTTAAATTTATCACTGGCAGTAGGAAAAGTTAAATTTGTTTTAGAAGGCTTTCATGGTGGTGTATCTTTTGATTCAACTTAACAAGATTATTAAGATGTTACAATAATTCAATATAAGGCTCACCATGTCAGTTCCAAATGCGTTGATTCCTATGTTGTTATATCCCATTTCAAAATAACACAGATGAGCTCTTGAATATTATGTGTAGCAGAATGGATTAAAAACAAACAATATTTTTTGATGAATTAAATCTGATTTTTTTGTACGTCCAAAAAATTAGAGTTTTATGTAGCTCCTTTAACAGTTTTCAGTGATGAGATCTCAAGTCTCAAGGTTCAGTCCTGGTTATCAGATGTTAATATTACTCTGGTCAAATCATGACACAGAATAGAAGTGTTATTTTCCTTCAAAATAAAAAAGAGTCAACTGTTCCTTTCAAATGATTGCAAGTAAAGACTTCCTTCCAAGGCAGCCTTTTTTTTTGAAGCAAAAATATCAACTCCAAGAAAATTCTTGCATCAAATGCTGACTTCAAAATGACAATCTTACTGTAACAGGCTTGATTATGTCTAACAGTCAACACCCCCCAATGTTTTGAAAGCCACAAAACCAAGCCAAAGAGGATAAAGTGAAATCTGATTGGCCAAAGAGGATGAAGGGAAATCTGATTGGTCAAAGAGGATGAAGTGAAATCTGATTGGCTGATCAAAGGACTCTAGTGGCTACTTGACTGACATACATTCTTTTTTGATTGATCTATTTGACAGACTGCAGATATGATGCAAGAGAACAACTGTAAAGAATCAGTTTAAGCAGATTCTTAAAGTTCTATTAACATGCTTGTTCATGCTGATAACTGTGCTGCAATGCTATTTTACAATAATTAATAAAGAGTAATCAACAATTACATGGCTCACCACTACAAAGCTTTTTAGTGGTCTCCAACAGCTGTTGTAAAACATTATTTATCATGCAGAAAATAAATTCAGACTACAATAATCTTGAAAACAAAATATTTTTGTTGTTTATCTTTCAACTGTTTATATGCCTTAAGTTTACATTATATATCCCGCATTATGCTAACATGCCAATAAACCATATGCATATATATGCATATAGACATGCTGTCTCATGGCATAAAAACATAAAACAGTGAAAAAAGAGTAAAGTTTAAGTTGCATGACATAGTGACCTTGTTTGGTTGTATGACATAGTGACCTTGTTTGGTTGTGCAGGTTTAGTAATAACAGAGATGAACTCGATTCCCTTTACTGACTTCAAATATTGTATAGATCAGCATGTTTGTCATACCAACAAACAGCAAAATATTTAGGTTATGATTGCTAATAATATTTATCATGAAGGCTATCTGAAACCAAAAATTAAAAAGAACTTGTGTTCAATTATAAATCAAGCACAATAGATGAAGCGAAAAAGTGGTGTACGACCTGCTTATGAGGTCTAAAAATGCCACAATTCATGATACAGATAAGTGAATTAAATGACTGGCAGGTGAGTCCATTGACTGCATGCATAGGGAAAATTAGGTTATCATTTACACTGACTTCTTTGTAGATTCTCCCCTGCATTCTCATGAAGAGACAGGTATTACTTTTCTGGTTTTGACAGCGGTGGCATTATCAACAGTGTTAAAGTTTCATGTACAAGTTTCATGTACAAGTTTCATGTACAAGTTTTGGCAAGGTGGATGCAGATGAGCTTGGATTGTTTGCGGCAGTGCATAGAATGATTATTTGTGACAGCTATATCCATTTTTAAGTTATTTTTTGGCTTCATCTATATGGTCCATTTTTATTATTTTCCTCCCTCTATAATTTTTTATGGTGCCAAAATGTTAAATATATTTGGATATATTTAAAAATATTGTACTGTGCAGCTATAGTGAAATCAATTAAATTGCATTGTTACACAGACACCAAATACATTTCTCATTTTACCGAAAAAATAATTCATAAACCTGCTTGACTTCATTGTATTCTCTCCCCCCAACCAACAAACCACAAGTCATTTACTGTGAAAACAATACAAAAGCATGAAGTGTATACAGCTTGTTTCACCTTATATATTTGAACAATTTAAATGCACATTTTAAAAAAATGAGATTTAAATAATTGTCTCTCCATTTAATAGAAACTGGAGAAATAACTAATTGTCATCTTCCATCATAATGTGTGCATTCTGTGCATTTAGACAGTTGATGATCAACTGCATAGCTTCATCAAGTTTTGAAAATGATGATAAATTGATAAAGAGATTATAGTTTAAACATAAACCAAACTGTAATGCATGACATGAACAGAAAATAATGAGATGATAAAGACAAATGATGAGATTCTAGCTTAAACAAAAATGTTAAAGAAATGCATGAAATGTAAATGGTGAGATAATAAATGATATAACAATGAGATTCTAACTTAATTGCAAATGCAAGAGAAATGCATAAATGGTAAACGCTGAGAAGATAGGTGAAAAATGTGAAATTTTAGCTTAAAATGCAAACAATAGAGGAATACATCTGAAGAGCATCTCAAATGCAAAGAATTGCATTTCAAACACAAAAGAAATAATTTCAACTGCATTTTTTGGTGCATACCTGTTTTAGGGTATGTTATGTACTGAGTATATGCAAGAAACCTATCTGGTCATGAGTTAAATGCCAAAAGATAACCCAAGCCAGTAAAATGTGATACATAGAGCACAATCACATTTTTTTATGTACAGATGTGGAACTTGAGGAGATATAAAATCACCTAGTTTTAATTTTTTATGACTCTATGGTTTTAAACTAAATAACAGAAAAGAGTGAAAACCAACAATTTTAGTAAAATTCAACAAATAGTTTATCTCTCTAGAACACAAAGTAAAGATTTAAACAGAACGTACAGTATTTTGAATTAAATTCCAAATAGTCCTAAATGTTCTATCAAAGTCCAAAAGTATAGAATGTTCCAATTCTGGTTGTGTTCCGAATGAATTCCAGCCTTGAATGTACAAATGTACCCATAATTGGGAATTGTTGATGTATCATAATGATATAATCCAAAGGTCTTTAAATAAATTCACAATAATTCCAAAACAGTAATTTAGTCCTAAAATATCAATGAACACTTTGTAATTCAAATGAATAACTTAAATAAACAAATCCTCTCAAATTTAATCTGAACAAAACTGATGTTAAAGATAGGAATGAAAAATTCTGATGTAAACAACCATAACATAAATACCTAAGACACAAGAGGACGAGGATGAGGATCAATAGATCATTTCCAGAACATTCTAAGTTAAAAATAATCTTATTTAGATCCCTACTTGACCTGTGTTTCAATAAACATTTTCTAAAAATACTCTGTCATCTTAATGGAAACCTCCATCAAAATGTAAACAAAATTCATTTCCTGATTCTTCTACTGTCAGAATCAAGGCTGTATCTAAAACTCAAAGCCAAGCAAACAATGACTTTAGTCATGTATGCTCAAACTCCTACCCTCAATTATGGACAAAGGTCAATCACACAATGCAAACTAAATATACATAAATTAGTGCTTCAAGCATGAACAGTTTAAACACCAAATTGATCCAAAGCCATCCATTCACAGTAAGTCATATATGCATAGTAAGTCATCATGAATAGTAAGTCAGCCATGCAGAATCAGTCAATCATGCATAGTAAGTCTGTCATGCATAGACAGTCACACATGCATAGTAAGTCATCCATGCATAGTCACCCATGCAAAGTCAATCATTCATTCATAGTAAGATTAAGAGAGAGAGATGCATCTGCTTAAAATCTTTCATTCAAGACATTGTATTGAAAGGATTTGTACATCAGGACCCCAAGGCAAACTGTGATACTAAAGCAGGTCACAGTGACCTTGCTCAACATTCCTTCTCATCATTTTGGTCTGTGACCCATAAATTGTTTGTATATGTGTCTGTAAGGTTTACATATTGCATGGGACTTAAAGTAATGTAACACACCAAAGTCCAAATTTATTATAACTTTGTTTTGGCAGCTGCCATTGTACTCCTGAACTTTCTACTGACAGCATGCTGGAGCATATAACTGAAAAGTTAGATCTGCCTGTCAGTAAGTCATTTACAGAGAAAATAAATAAACAAGTACTTATATTACAATGAACAAATGGGATTTTCTGTTAATGGCCTCAGCACTACAGTGCATGGGTGGCTGCCATTAGTGATGTTATCACATATCATCATCACCATATAACTACAAAATCTGACTGATCTGAAATAGTATAAACTTCATGATATTATCACAATATCACAAAAAGGTGGCAATATTGGAATAAAACTTAAGGCTCATAATAACATCATCACTATAATTGCTCTTGTTTAGGTAAAGAAAATATGACTGTATACTAACAGTGCTAGAGCACTGAATTTACCTGGCAGAAGCAAAAGTCTGAAACAAACTCGTCAATAATGATAAGAAGACCTGGGCCTGCATGTCAAACCCACAATCAACACATCACTGAAAACCTTTAACAACAAACTCCTTGACAACAGTGATTCTACTATCATCACCATGAGATGAGTGACTGCTCTATCTTGTTCCAACTTGTGTGTGTTTGAAAAAAAAGTAAATTTATCTAGGTTTGAGCAACTTTTATGATTCTGTTCAGAGTATTTTTAAAAAGTAGTACCTAATCAGCCATTCAAAAAAGATGCACTTACTCCTTGTTGAAAATTTCATGGCAGAAGAGTTTTTATTGATGTGCATCTGAACTTTGAATCGTTCTGAGCCAGCCTATTCATCCTTGTTGTTCAAAGTCGGTTAATGGATGGCTGATTTCAGCTACAGGTAACATCAAATAATAATGACCTTTTCATGACCTTCTGCTTTAGATTCTTCACCAAGGTCATTTATATTCTGAGTCACACGTGTACAGAATTCAAAAAGCTTCAGTTCTCATTACTGCATGAAATAAAATGGCTAGAATCAATATTTCATCTATCATATTTGAAAACAATTTCCTTATGAACAGAGACAGTTCTCTTGCATATTTTAAATTTTTAATATCTTCTTTATCTTTGAATATATGCCTGTTTGAACCACCGTATAAACTGAAGTTTGTTTTAGTGTAGAGGATGTTTTTAAAATTTATGATTCTGTGATAAAACCAACTGCTTGCCCGTGGTCAGGAATTTGCAGATAGGAAGTAAGTAGAGATATTGAAATTGTGCGATACAAACTTTTTCAACAGTATTTAGATGTTCCTAAAACTACCAATAATGCCATTGCACTTGGGGAGTATGGAGGATACCCACTTTGTACCTCATATTGTTTGCGATGTATTAAATACTGGCTGAAGGTTGTAAGAAAGCCTTCAACTCACTACCCACATCAATGCTATTTAATGTTGAAAAGATAAGATGAAGCCAACCAACTGTCACCTGAGCTACCAAAATTAAAGACATGTTATTTCACTTCAGCTTTGGATATGTCTGTCTAAATCAAGATGATGGAGATGAAAAACAATTTTTTCTCACTTTGTCAACATAAGCATCTTTGATTGATGACCATAAAATGTACAAAATTTCATGGCAATTAAGTTAAAAACTGAGACTATTTGTGTCCAAAATTTCTGTGATACATTACATTAGGCTGCAAGTCAAAAAGGGCAATAACTGTAACAAACCCAATTTAGAAGCACATTTCTTGATATGGATATCTTTAGATGATGATCATAGATCACAGAGATGACAGCCTTGATTGTGCTGATGATGATCAACATTTCCAAAGTTTCATGGCAATCTACTGAAAACCAAGACTTATCATGTCACAAGATTCTGTTATAAGCTGTATTCATCTGCATGTCAAAAAGGATTATAGCTCTAATAAAAAGTGATTTCTTGATATCCTCATCTTCAGCTGCTGACCATAATATTTTCCAACTTTTACTGTAATCCATCAAACACTGGGGGGACTAGTAGTGTTAATAACATTGTGTAATATGTGGCATTAAGCTGCAAGAGAAAAAGGAGCAATAACTCTTATAAAAATTATCGGAGCAAAGTGATGTATTGATATCCACATCTTCATGTGATGACATAATATTTAATATTTTTCATGGCAATCCATAAAAAAATTAGAGACTAGTTGTGTTACTGAGATGGTATGTCAAGTACAAGGATAGACAGATGGACAGATTCCGATATTAGAGATAGTGGTATAAAAATGGGGAGGTAACATTCCAAACATAGGGGAAATCGGACAAGTAAATAAAGATAGGGCATGCGAATATAATGTATGGTTCATACACATTTAATTGATGATATTTGGTGTAATTGTTAACAGGACTCAGGATTTTAACAATTAGTGTCAATTTTGAAATCGCTTGTCCTGGGATGGAGTCTGCACATGGACAACTGTTGAAGAAAATAGCTACTTTTGAACATTAAGTTAACTTCGTGTGTGCAATATATAAAGATGAAGCTTAAACTAAGAAATCTTTGGACCTGATTTGGAATTCCATACATCATGGCTATATAACTCGGTATTTCTAGATGATATTTGGTGTAATTGTTAACAGGGCTCAGGATTTTAACAATCAGTGCCAATTTTGAAATCGCATGTCCTGGGATAGAGTCTGCACATGTACAACTGTTGAAGAAAATAACTACTTTTGAACAGGAAGTTAACTTCGCATGTGCAATGTATAAAGATGATGCTTAAACCTTGGACCTGATTTGGAATTCCATACATCATGGCTACATAACTCAGTATTTCTATCAACACCCTAAGATCAATGCATGGCAACAATTGTTTCTTCCATCCATCTAATTATTCAGTCAGGGCACATTTTGTACATAGATAGGAATCTTCTATTATTTTCTTCTTCCAGGCTGATGGTTGGGGACTGCAAAGGACAAGTACTTTACATCTGTGATGTCAAATTTTTGGGCAGTTTTCTCAGACTGACTGCCACTGGTATCAATCTTTGTGGATTGCCAAAAGTGGAATTTTGTTTCAGTATTATCCATACATGTATATCCTCTGATGATGGATTACAACCATGTGAGGGAGAGGGTCATGGTGAGGGATGGGGACCTGTCCTTGCTGAAATGTGTCAACCAATAGAAGCAATCTTCCACATGTCCTGTTATGATGTTAACATTGATCAGGTTGTTAATGTTTAAGAAAAGTGCATATGATAAAAAAAAAATATCAGAATTCATATTTTAAGAATTTTGCCCTTATTTACCTTAATCTTTGTCTTATATATGTCTTTAGCTTAGGCAGAGATAATAGCCTGGACTGTGCTGATTCCATTAAAGACATACACACACATAGATGTACACCCCCCCCCCACGCAGTATTTAGTTTTGCACTTTTTTGCCATGTGGCCATAATAAATCCCTGTGAAATACTGTAATATTTCTTCTCCTTGATCAAACAATGAAAATATATCCAGCTACAAAAGATTGTTCCAGGAATTATTACTATTGAGAAAGGAGGGAGTGGTTCATACTGCTTATGAACTGGCCATCTATGTCCATTTCTGATAAAAATTGTACTAATTTGACTGAAATGGAGGTGAGGGGTGGGGGTGGGCACAAATCCCATGAATCCTCTTTTGGACCCCCCCCCAATGAATTATGACCATGAAAGAGTAAGTAAAATTTATAAAAAGCGATATAATCAGCTCAAATTTTTCATCTGTCTGATACAATTCAAAACAGTTATAGCCTGTCAGATTAAGATAAAATCTGTCATCTTCAAGCTGACTTGAACATTTGCAACAAATGATCTATTACTAATTGCCATGTGCCCTTCCTGCCAAATCCATAAAACATAATAGCAATGTATAGACATGATTTATTTAATTATTCCTACCATTTTCTTAAAATATTCTAACTTAACGGGATTTTTTCCCCCCAATTGCTGAACAATTTTAGGGTTATTTATGAATCACATTAACCTACTGACCCAGAGAATTTCAAAACTTGATAACTCCTTCCATAGTTATGAATTACAGGACATCTGCTGGCAAAATGTTTTTGTGCAATCTCAGTAGTATCAATTGGCATTCTTGACTCCATTTCACTCATTACCATATCACCACACACCCAGCATTTCCTACTGCTCCATGAATAATGCATATAAATTGTGTCTGTAGGAAGAAAGCTGCTAAATGATGGGAAAAATAATCATTTCATAAAACATGTTTTTGTCTTCTTTTAGATATGCAATCAAACTTGTCTTAGCAGATACCTCAATGTTCAGGACATATACTCATACAGGACAAAATATTTAACCCCATATCATTTAGTTTTTTATCATCTTCACACTAAGGGGAACTTTATAGGAGAAAGAAAATATTCTGTGTCCCCTTTAATCCCTTTAATGTCAATTACAGAAAGGGATAAAACTGATGACTGTCACTGTAACTTTATTAATACTGTGAAGTGGAAAATTTAAAATAAAATATATGTATCACTGATCAGTAAAACAGTGTTTATGCTTCCAAATTTAATTGCGGAAAAAAGCATTTAAAAATACCTCTAATACAGCATTCAAAAAAGCTATTTATCAAAGAGTATACAATTTCAAACAGTCACAAATGGTTGCTGGTAGCCTGGATCATGCTGATGTGTTGCTGAAGATCATAAATTCTATGTTATTAAAGATCACAAATTCTGTATTGTTGTCAGACCACAAACTCAATCTTGCATGAATTTGATGTCATTGAAGACCATGCGTAAAAATTGACCATGCTGAAGACAGTGAATTCTGAATGATGTTAAAGACCATGAATTTGTTGTTAAGACCAATGCTGTGTGGTAAAGTTGCAATGAACAGTGGCCACACTGACACAAGTTGTCCAACATAGCTGTGAATTAAAGCTGTAATGCACAGTGGCCACACTGACAAATCTCTTCCAGCAGTGCTGTGCAATAAACTGTAATGCACAGTGATAATTAAACTGAAACTTCCTTTGGGGAAAAAGAATTGATAAAGAATTTTTGGTGGAAAATTATGAGAGGGAGATTATATAATCTCAAACAGTCTTTTTAAAAATAATTTTCCATATATGCCTCTCTCTCTGTGTCTCTGTCCATCTTTCTGTCTGTCTGTCTCTGTGCTTCTGTCCATCTCTGTCTGTCTCTCTCTCCACCATAACAAATGTTTAACCTGTGCAACAATGTCTTAAATGTCATTTTGAAAATAAGTTTCAAAATGATTATCTTTTTCTCAAATAATGATATATTTTGAAATAGTGAAGAACATTAAAGGCCACAAAACAGCTTGACAAAAATTTTATTCATTTTATTTTTTAATCGTATTATTCAACATTAATTATTCACTATGGAGATTAATATTCATGTGAAATTTGTTGTCACCATTCTGAGGAAAAGTATCCTCAAACTTTCCCAGCATGTATGTTTTTACATAAAATTCTGACATAATGAAAACGGCAGTCTCCACAACTTTTCTATATGTGGAGTCACATTGTCATAAATAGTGGAAGATTTTTTAATATTTTGTATCACTGACATGATGTAAAAACATCACTTACCTCATTTCATTGAAACTATAGCAAAATAATAAAAGATCTTTTTTTTAAAAAAGGTGATCAGGTACCATTTTGTTCACAAATTTGCAGATTAAATATATAATTTCTCTTCAAATGCATACAAATCTGCAGTGATAGATTAGCATTCAAATAGCAGCGAACAGATACATATCTACTGTAGTGGAGGTTTCAAACTGACAGAAAAGGTCAACAAGTCCATCAAAACTGGACTTGAAAAGACGAATCTTGTATTCCATTAGATTTGCCATAAGAATTATTTTAAAAACACAATGTTGTGCACCAGAGACACTACAGTAACAGATTCAAATACTCTGACCAAATGTTACAATCAGCTGAGACTTAAATATAATGCCTGACTTAAATACAATGCCTGACTTAAATGTAATGTCTGACTTAAATGTAATGCCTGACTTAAATGTAATGCCTGACTTAAATATAATGTTTGACTTAAATGTAATGTCTGACTTAAATGTAATGTCTGACTTAAATCCAATGCCTGACTTAAATGTAATGTCTGACTTAAATGTAATGCCTGACTTAAATGTAATGTCTGACTTAAATGTAATGCCTGACTTAAATCCAATACCTGACTTAAATGTAATGTCTGACTTAAATGTAATGCCTGATTTAAATGTAATGCCTGACTTAAATGTAATGCCTGACTTAAATGTAATGCCTGACTTAAATATAATGTCTGACTTAAATACAATGCCTGACTTAAATATAATGTCTGACTTAAATACAATGCCTGACTTAAATATAATGTCTGACTTAAATACAATGCCTGACTTAAATGTAATGCCTCACTTAAATGTAATGCCTGACTTAAATATAATGTCTGACTTAAATGTAATGCCTTACTTAAATATAATGTCTGACTTAAATCCAATGCCTGACTTAAATATAATGTCTGACTTATATGTAATGCCTGACTTAAATACAATACCTGACTTAAATATAATGTCTGACTTAAATGTAATGCCCAACTTAAATGAAATGCCTCACTTAAATGTAATGCCCAACTTAATTATAATGCCTGGCTTAAATATAATGTCTGGCTTAAATGTAATGTCAGACTTAAATGTAATGCCCAACTTAAATGTAATGCCTCACTTAAATGTAATGCCTGGCTTAAATATAATGCCTCACTTAAATATAATGCCTGGCTTAAATATAATGCCTGACTTAAATGTAATGCCCATCTTAAATGTACTGCCTGACTTAAATGTACTGCCTGACTTAAATATAATGCCTGGCTTAAATATAATGCCTCACTTAAATATAATGCCTGGCTTAAATATAATGCCTCACTTAAATATAATGCCTGGCTTAAATATAATGCCTCACTTAAATATAATGCCTGGCTTAAATATAATGCCTGACTTAAATGTACTGCCTGACTTAAATATACTGCCTGATTTAAATATAATGCCTGACTTAAATACAATGTCTGATTCAGTGATCTGAATACTCATGTCATAGGATGGTGAGATTAAAGAAATTACTTCTGAAGTCAGAATTTTGAATATTACAATTTAAACCCAGTGAGTCTGGCTTAATTATGACATCTTCCACTGAAAATGGCATTAAACCCAAAACAACTAATCTTACCAAAGTGTGAAAAACTTCATTTTTATTGCTTGATCTCAAGGTGCATGGAGTTAATTATTGGCTAATTAATTAATTAATTATTGGTTAGTTAAATAAGTCAAGTCATATAGTATTTCTCACATATTAAAACAAGGTGGCCAGCCACATAAATTTATCAAAATATATTAGGGGCAGGTTTATTATTAGAACTAGAAATCCTTGGTACATGTCAACATCTTGTAAAAACGGGGGAGGGGGGCATCATCACATGAATATGTCAACAGGGTGATCAATCAGGTGTCACAATTTTTGGGTCTGTATCAGTAAATTAGAGAAAATCATGTAACCGTGGTTTGGGAAGCTTTTAGGAAGTATACAATATGCATGGTAAAGACTGAAATATGCGATGATTTATTGTGCTGACATTGTTTTGATAGTAAAAGTTAGCACATGTTCTATGTCAGTGAATGATATTTCCATAACTGAACATGCAAATTGTGTTCTAAGGTGTTTAATGTATCAAAAGTTTATTGTTTAGGATACTTAGAAATAAACAGGCTTCCTCATATGCCTTATGGTTTTTTACTAATGATCAGCAATTACTACCTGGCACTCTGCAAGCTTCACCTGTCAATCAGCTGCAATTCAAATCTATCCAGCACTAATCAAGGCCAACCACCCAATCCAATTCCAATGAACAACAACTTTTCTTGATGGCAGCTAAAATCTGAATCTTTTGACATTAGATGCTGAGCCTTAGAGGTGAGACACTGCATTTCATGGAAACACTTGTTCTAACTATATATACTTGAAATTTAAAATAAAATGTATATTAGAAAATACTGATTGTGTGTTACAGGTACAAGAAATAAAGATACAGCAAAGTGTTTGGTGATTGACTTTGACAATGATCTATGAGTTCAGTGTTTGCAAGAGTATCATGAATGACAAACTGAACACTCACCCCTATGTTTTACAGTCCTCTATGTATGCACAGGGTATGGTCTCCTGTGAAGACTAATAACAAATGGGTCTCAATGACCTTGACCTTTGGTCAAGAAATGCAGTCTTGAACAAAAGGTAATGTGTAGAAATCATTGTTTTATTATAAGACTTACTATGACAATGACTGGCATTTAGGTTATTGAATCAAAAGGTTTCTTTTATGACCCCAGCTGAAGCCATCCACACAGTTTGGTGAAGGAACTTACTCTTGAAAAATTATCAACCTGCAAAACCCATTTTTCTTAAAGCCACAATGAACTCAGTCTTTGCGTTTTGACTTCACAATCTATAGGTCACTTGAAAGCCTTATGAACAAGCCCTCCATCAACTTTGATCAAAGTACATGATCTAGAACAAAAGTTATTATGCAAAAACATAAAAATTTTCTTCTTTCAGCTAGTGACACTGGTCTTTGACCTTTTGACCACCAAATCAATAGGCTTCTTTCTTACTAAACCTGTCATCACAAATTTTGCTGAAGGTATATGGTCAATGACTGAAATTCTTGTGCAAAAAAATATTTGTATTCTTTCAGTCATTGTGATTTTAAAATCTTTGACTTGTTGACTCCCAAACTGAAAAGCTTAGGCGTTATGCCAAATGCAAGCCACCCACAAAGTGTGGTCCAGGTCTGTGATGTAGGATTAATGTTATTGTGCAGAAATCATTATTCATCTTTCAGTCACAGAGATCTTGACAATGATCATCTGCACCCAAAATCAATAGGCTTCTTCCTTATTTGAATTGCAAGCCATGCATACAGATTGGTCCAGGACTGACACTGAACTAATGTTACTATGCTAAACCATTTTTCTTCTTTCTGTCACAGTGATCTTGACCTCTGACCTTTTGACCCTAAAACTGACAAGTTTCTTTCTTTCTACAAGTTCAAGTTATTCACAAGGCATGGTAAGTGCAGACTGTGATGAGACCCAACTTTTGTGCAGAAACCATTTTTGCATGTTTCAGTCAGTGTAACCTTGACCCTAATGACCTTTTGTGCACAAAAATGATAGACTTGGTCCTTTCTTCCATGCGCAATTCATCCAGACAATTATGCATCTGTAGATGGTAAAGAACTTGAGTTAATATGCAGAAATAAAGTTGATAACAAACAGAATGGTACACACACGTTATAATAGACTCTGTCTTTATTGCTGGAAAATAGAAGCATCATCCCAAAGTATTAAAGTAGACTCTTGTCATTGGCTTCAATGGTTTTCTTTTTAAAAGTGCAAAGCGCATAATAACAGATTCATGATAACAACTGTTTAAGTACTTAAAACCCAAGTAAAAAAAAAATCCATGGAAAACTCTATTTTGATGTCATATTTTCATCCTCACACTTTTGCACTGAGGAAATTATAATACCCTCTGTATGTCTGTCCATGTGTCTGTCTTTCTGTCTTCTACCAAAGCTCCTAAGCTGCATGGTGAGATATCACAAAAGTATATATATTAGATATATCAGCCTTGTAGTAAATATTTTCAAGAGCTCTTAGCTTCAGCCCCTGGGATCCCTGTCAGTGGTGAAAAAGTAAATTGTATGAAAAGTTAATAACATTTACATTTTCAGTTATTTTCCAACCAAACCTTAAATATACAGTTACAGATGGAAGAGACATAATATTTCTGACTGCTCCAGTGGCCTAAGTGGTTAGAACATCTGCCTTGGATGCAGGAGGTCATGGGTTTGAACCCCGGCCAAGTCTAACCTAAGACTTATAAAAATGGTACTAGAAGCTGTCACATTTGGCACCCAGCATTAAGAGGTTAGTGTTAGGACTGGCGGCCTGGTGTCAGGATAATGTGACTGGGTGGTACATGATACTACATGTCTGCAGCATGATACCCCAGTACTAGACATCACTATAAACTGCCACACTGTAAACATCATAGTGATATGACTGAGAAATTGTTAAAGCTAGATTAAAAATCCAAATCACACAGACACATAATATTTCTGATGCATTTTGCATTGAAACCACTGGGTTACTCTCAAGGGAGTAGAGGGAGTTGGAATTATTCAGTTGTGACTTTGCAATTGTGAGCCACTGCATTTGGTTTAGTTTAAAATTTAAAAAGTCTCTCAAACCTCCATAAGCAAGTTTTGCCATATACTGAAATCCATGTACCAAAGACCCAGATTTTTCATCACATAACAAATTGGTAAGCCAGGCTCTATGCTGTTTGTTTCACATCATAGATGGATGAACTGCAAAGACAATAGTCTGACAGTCTGTGAGTTTTCACTGTTTGCAAGGGTTCAAAATTACAATAAATGAGAAATAATGTTTGATTGATTGGTTCTGTTTTTTGGAGTTTTCTGGCACATGAACTCAATGTTTATATCATCCCAAGGCAGGCAGAGTAACTACACCTGACAATACTGACTAATCCGATGGTAAGATTTGAACCTGCACCCTCTTTCTTGATAACTAGTCTAGCATGCAAACCATCAAGACACCACATGCATGGTACATATGGTAAAAAATTTAGTTTATGTCTTGATTTAACTGTGATCTCTTAACTTCAGGTGACAATATAAATCCTGTTGATGTAAACAATTTTCATCACACGTGGCATCTCTAATTTCACATCATTCTGATGGATTTTACAATAACTCACGTGGCAATACAGATCCTGTTGACATAAATGACTATTTCTGCATTACACGTGACATCTGTAATATTTAATACATTCTAATAGTTTTATAGTGACTCATGTGTCAGTATCAGTCCTCTTGATACAAAACACGTGACAGCATTTGTTTACATCAATCTATTAATAATGGATTTACACCTGACAGTAATGATACTTAGTGTGAGCTGAAAAGACACCCAGATTGGATCATAAGAGCATTGATTTACTCCAAACAATATTTACCTGTCAGTCCTATCTACTGTCAAACATATGAAGATTTCTGTTTCCGTCAAGTTTGCAAATTTCTGATATTAAAAAAATCAGAGCTTATTTTGTAAAATATTTCTTATTAATTTACCAATTATTTTACCAATTATTTCATTCTGCATCTTAAACTTTTAATTTATAAACAGATGGTTAAAGCTATGAAAATTTAAACTAAATGGAAACTTCCCCATATATATATATATATATATATATATATATATATATATATAGTAGTATATATATATATATATATATATATATATATATATATATATATGTGTGTGTGTGTGTGTATGTGTGTGTGTGTGTATATATATATATATATATATATGCTTTATTAGTGCTTTATTTTAAAAGCTGGTTAGTCAATTTTTGGTTTAAACAACAAATTATTACCTGTCTTTATATTTCATATTACATTTGTATTACTTACTGGTTTACCAATATGAGCATGGTTAAATTAAAGGTATATGATGTAAGTGACAGCATGAATTCTATGAGTGATTTATTCTAGATTCAAATTGTGTGTGTGTGTGTGTGTGTGTGTGTGTGTGTGTTGTTTTGGGTTTAATGTCATTTCTCAGTGCAAGATAGGCTTTACATGGCAGCCAGTATAACTGGTGGAGGAAGAACCTGGGAAAACCCCAGTAATAACCACCAACCCACATGAAGCTGCTGGCAAGCCTTCTCACATAAAATTCCACATTGGCCATGCCAGAGACTCAAACCCATGTGGATAGAAGTGAGATGGCAGTGATCAGTAAAGGCGAATGCTTTAGCCCACTCAGCCAACTGGTGTGTGTAGGGGGAGGGTGGGGGTGGGGTGAGCATGCGTGTGAGTGCATAGGGTTTGGGTGGGGTGGGGGGGGTCAATAGCATATCAGCACAATCCTGCTTATACAGTGCTGATAATACCAAGACCTCAAAGTGTACAGGGAAAACTTGCAAAACACTTGAGGAATGAAAAACACTTCCAAATAAATGTAAGTCTGTAGTCCTTCCAATGAAATGGATAAGATCTTAAAAAGGTTATAAAAGTATAAAGGTTCTTAATTTCTACAATATTCAGGAAGACAAACTCTTGCAAATAAAAATGCATATTATTTGTTACAAGATAAAAACAAAAAGCCAAAGTTCTGTAAGAATTTAAAATAAATCTAAACAAGCCAAAATGGTAAATTGTGTTGTACATCACAGCGTACACATTCTCAATATTTTGCCTGGTTTTGCTTTTTCGCAAATAATATACCTGAAGAAGAAACTGAATGGAAATATGAGACACAAGTTGATATGATATTACTCACCTGGTTTACATGACTTAACTGCTGACCCTTTCACTAAGTATATTTATTTAGTGCTGTAAGAAAGCAATATCTAAAATAAATTTTTTTAATTTTACCTATTTTTTTTATTATATCCTGATAAACATTAATAATTAATATGCACAGTCTCTTACTCATAATCAAAGTCATCCATGTTTTAATGATATATTTACCAAAGTTTATAGAAATTGGATGAGAAATATAGTTTCTAGATATAAAGATAACAAGTTTAACCTATCAGATGCAAGGTATCACAACAGCATACATTTGAGGTCTGATCAAAATCAGATCACAAAGTAAAGCTTTATGAGTAGCAACAAGCTCAGCCAATCAGATTAAAGATCACCTCATTAATATGCTGGGTTATAATTGCTCAGTATTGAAATTTCCAATATCTGTTGATATGAGCATCTATTCCAAATTCGATAAAAATCAGATCAGATATACAACCAAGAAAATGGTCACAAGCTCACCTAATCAGATGCAAGATTGCCTCATAACACATGGGGATCTTACTCATTATTAAATCCAGATGTTAATGATATAAGCCCACATCTCAAGTTTGATAAAAATCAAATAAAAAATGTGGCTTCTAAGAAGGGTAGCAAACTCAGACAATCAAATCCAATTTCATCTAATTACTGTAGTATATATGGATCTGACTCAATTCTGAAACTGTTCAAGACCTTAATGACACAAGCATATATCCCACATTTGGTCAAAACTGTCCAAGACCTTAATGACAAAGCAAATATCCCACATTTGGTCAAAAGTGTCCAAGACCTTAATGACACAAGCATATATTCCACATTTGGTCAAAACTGTCCAAGACCTTAATGACACAAGTATATATCCCACATTTGGTCAAACCTGGATCAGAAATATGACCTACAGAATGGTAACAAGCTCAGCCAATCAAATGCAATATCACCAAGACAGCATGCATGAATTTTGCTCATTATCAAAATCATGTGAGATCTCAATGATATAAAAACATACAGCCTAACTGAGATCTAAATGAGATCAGAAATAAGGTCTCCAGAGTATTTGCAAGCTCAACCAATCAGACACAAGGTCACTTCATTAATATGTGTGGATCTCTCTTATTATACACCTCATCTGGAATCTTAATGATATACACATATATTCTAAGTTTGATCAAAATCAGATTGGAAATATTGTATCCAGAGTGGTAACAAGGTTAACTGATGAGATACAAGATCACCTCATTAATATGCAAGGATATCACTAATTGTCAAATTTCTCTGACATTTTGATGATAGAAAACTTTATTCCATGTTTGACTGAAATCAGATGAGAAATATGGGCTCCACTGTGGTAACAAGCAGTTTATGACAGAAGCAAGTAGAATGCATGATTTACAATGGCAACAGTGTCATACCATAAGCTCACTTAGAGACAGGTGAGCTAAAAAGAATTAACTCTGTTTTAAACTTTAAAATCTTAGATGTGGTATCTGTACTAGATAATTTGCTATAATTTTATAATTCCTGGATTATCAGATAAATTCTGATTTTTGTGAGGTTTAATGCCATTTTCAGCACATGTTAGGCTATCATGGCAGCCAGTATATTTGATGGATGTAGTACCCTGAAAAACCCCAGGAAGAACCACTGATCCATGGGAAACTACTGACAAACTTTCTCACATACCGCTATCACGTGGGAAGACTCAAAATCACATGGACAGGGGTGAGATGCGTGAGTGATCTGTCAAGTTGAGTGCCTTAGACCACCCAGCCACTCATGGCCCCATCAGATACAAGATTGCCTCATATGTATGTGTGGATCTCATTCATAATCAAATTTGTGTGAGATTTTAATGAGATAAGCATATATTTGAAGTTTTATCAAAATTGGACCAGAAATATGGCCTATAGAGTGGTTACAGCCAATGTTGATGATTTTGTCCAAGAAATCCCTCATGCTGAAAATGAGCTTCCTAGAAACTTTCTGCAATATCAATGGTCTAATTTGTGAGAGAGCAGGCTTTTAGATTAATGAACTGTAATTTCATACCATGAATTACATTTTATTAATTTTATGTGAATTCAAGGCCATTTATGTCAGAAGCAATTACCAATGATAATGTCATTTCCTTTCTAAGCCACAAACAGTGACACCCACTAAAATAGATGAATTCATATTACACTTGTTAAAAATGATCTTGCTTTTCATTTACTACTGCAAATTACTTGAGAGCCCCCATTTCAGACACTGGAAGTCCTGTAAGTCAGTCTACAGAAACTGAGGGACCTGATAGGAATATTGGGGGTTTTGATAGGATAAAAAGGGAGTCCATTAAGAGCCTTACAATCATTACATTCAAATAAGGTCAATAAATTTCTTTGGTAAATTTTACTGACTAGGCTTATTATTATATGCTTCTTTCCTTAAAACTTTTCACTTTATCTTTTCACTTTTTGACCATATTTCTGTTCAGGTAATTATCTCTAGAACTATATCTAAAACTCTATCAAGGATTTTATAATTATCTCTCAAACTAAATCTGAAACTATCATGTACCTTTGTAATTATCTCTAAAACTATATCTATGACTCTATCATGTATTTTGGTAATTATCTCTAGAACTATATCTAAGACTCCATCATGTATTTTATGTAATTATCTCTAGAACTATATCTAAGACTCTATCATGTATTTTAGTAATTATCTCTAGAACTATATCTAAGACTCCATCATGTATTTTATGTAATTATCTCTAGAACTATGTCTAAGACTCCATCATGTATTTTATGTAATTATCTCTAAAACTATATATAAGACTCCATCATGTATTTTGGTAATTATCTCTCAAACTAAATCTAAAACAATCATGTATCTTTGTTATTATCTGTCAAACTATATCTAAGACTCTATCATATATCTTTGTAATTATCTCTTGCCAAATAGGGTTTTATTATGTAGTAGCTACAGATCCACTGGATGCAATGTCATAGAACAGTGAGAGTCCAAGACAAGTATTTGAAGGTCCTGGATGTGCTGTCAAAGAACTGTGAGTGTCCAAGACCAGTATGTGAAGGACCAGGATGTGATGTCATAGAACAGTGAAGTCCAAGACCAGTACTTCAAGGTCCAGGATGTCTGACACTGAACAGTCCAAGACCAGTACTTCATGGACAAAGATGTGCTATCACAGAACAGTGAGAGTCCAAGACAAGTACTTCAAGGTCCAGGATGTGCTGACATAGAACAGGACCAAGATGTGCTTTCACAGAACAGTGAGAGTCCAAGATCAATACTTCAAGGTCCATGATGTGTTTATTTCATAGAACAGCGAGAGTCCAAGACCAGTATTTCATGGACCAGGATGTGTTTTTATAATAGAATAGTGAGAGTCCAAGACCAGTGCTTCAAGGACCATGTTGTGTTTATTTTATAGAACTGTGAGAGTCCAAGACCAGTATTTCATGGACCAGGATGTGCTGGGGAGTTCTTTAATATAATACAGTACTGTTACTGCAGCCTTGACATCACACACGGAAGATGGACTGCAGCAGCTGGTATGTTGCCTCTCCCACACCTGACCATCAGTTTGAAGAAGATGAACATCATAGCGCAGGATGCAGACTCCCCTCCCACCATCACCATTGATGGGCACAATCTCGAAGTTGTTGAGAACTACACATACCTTGGGTCCACCATCTCCAGCTTGCTCTCCATTGATGCTGAGGTGAATGGCAGGATTGCCAAGGCAGTAGCAGTGATGGCCAGACTGAACCAGAGGGTCTGGAACAACCCCAACCTCACTGAGAAGACCAAACTGCGCGTCTACCAGGCCTGCGTGCTCAGCACACTCCTCTACAGCAGCGAGGCATGGACCACTTATGCGAGCCATGAAAGGAAACTCAACAGCTTCCACCTGAGATGCCTGTGGTGCATTCTGCACATCCAGTGGCAAGACAAAGTACTCAACACAGAGATTCTGGAATGCACCAGCATGAACAGCATGTTCTCCATTCTCAGCAAGAGGCGCCCTCGCTGGCTCGGCCACATCAAGAGAATGGACCTAGGCCGCATTCCCAAGGACCTGCTATACGGTGAGCTAGCAGAAGGTGCACGACTGACTGGACGGCCATGTCTGTGTTACAAAGATGTCTGCAAGAAGGACATGAAGACGGCCAACATCAACGTCAACAACTGGGAGAGCTGTGCTGACGACCGCTCCAGCTGGCACCTTGCTGTCAGAAAGTCGAGGAATTAGCAAGAAACACAAACCTCACTACAAAGAGACCCAGGAGGAAGGTGAAACAACAACAGCCTCAACAAGCATCAACGTTCACCTGCAGCAAGTGCAACAGAGACTGTCGCTCTAGGGTCGGACTCTTCAGCCACTCGTGAAGGTGCAGATAGGACACCCAACCAGAAGCTACACCATCGTCTTCCGAAGACGGACGGATGCCGACGACTGCATTGTAAGTAAATCTGTATATTCTCTACGCTAATTAGTACAACATTTATCCATAAATATAATTATTCATGATTTTATCCTCTAAATTTTCTTCAAACATTTTATTATTCACTAAACCTGTGGAAAATGTCAGATACTTAAGGAATTAAAGCTTAATAATATTATTCATAATTATTAATGGATATGATACAATAATCAATAAATATTTCACAAACATTTCAGATACCACTGATTAGTCGAGTCCAACTGCAAGCAATAACGACATTGATTTGCCATTGCATAATGCACTGGCAGATCAGTGTCTAAGTTGTTTGATCTACTGATTACCCCAATGAAACTGGATAAACCCAGATCTGCTGGTGCATTATGCATAATCTGATCTGGGTCTTCGCAGTCTGAATCTGGATTTGACTTACAAGTTAGTCTTTACTGTATTTAAAAAGTGCTTCTAACAGTGCAATTGTGGTAGTGCTAGTCTGTCAGGATATGTTTGCTTAAAGTAAACCTGAAGCTGCTATTTACACCTGATCTGTTTATTTACAAGAATTTTCACTGAATTTGAAACCAATGAAGCCAAACCCTAAAAATGACCCTTGGGGCAGTTTAAAGTTTTCATTTGATTGTTCGAAATGGCATCATATGATGACTTTATGATTTGATTGGGTGACTTAGTTTCCATTTTTGTCATATTCCTTTTACAACCACATTTTATCTTGCATTAACATGTCTCAGTTTAATCTCAATTTGATAACCACAAGCATATTCCAGGAATTGATGTCCCCCAGGGATTGGGGAAGTAGGATACTGTAGTTTCGCAGGAACTGTTGTTTCAAAATTGAATGTAATAGCAAGATTTTCAAGATGGCTGCTGTACATGGCAACTGGCCAAGTTTGACAGCAGATCATTTTCACTATGGATCAACTACATAAAATATGCTTAAAGTACAAAAATACCCACATTATTCTGGTTGTTTTTGGGGTTTGACAATATTTTTCAGTGCATGATAGGCTATACAGTATATCTGGTGGAGGAAGAATGCAGGAAAATCCCGGAAAGAACTACCAACGCAGGGGTAGTAACTGGCAGTCTTTCCCTCATACCCATGTGGGCTGAGCCTGGGACTTGGACCCATGTGAAAAGAGATGAGATGTAAGGCGAGTGCCTTAGACTATGTTGCCACCCAGGGCCCTTCCCCCAAAATAATACCACATACAAGATATTCAGCAGAAGTAGCAAATAATTGAAAAGATGGTCTCTGTGGTGGCTATGCCAGAAATCAGATCAGCAGCATTATCATTTAGATCTCACCAAAATAGTCATAATAGTTTGTTTATTTTAGGCAATGACCATCTATTCTGATGAAGTATTGAGTCACTGAGTGTAGCTATAACAATATTTTTCAAATGGTTGCCTAGTTGTCTGCATATTATATGTAATGCAGCACCATGTTCACTTGCTGCAGGATATGCAAATGATTGCAGATGAGTGAATATTTTCTATATTAACAGCAAAATAATACTGTAAACATCATCATAGAATTGTCATTTGTAACCATGGAGAACAACAGAAAATCATGAGGAGCAAAACTATGGAAACTTACAACCGAAAAGATATGGCAACCTTGTATGCAACCTGCCATCTTTTAGCAATGATTCCCACTCTAAATTATGTGAATCACATGGATGCAAAGCAGGATCTCTTCTAAACATAATGATTATTTGATGTACAGGACAAAATTTTGCATTAACATGACCGCTACAACTCCCTCAGGGAAAAGTTTCAAACTCAATATTGATTCTACCATCTTTAAAGACGTGAAGCAGAGATATATTCAAGATGGCCACTGTGGCAGTCATGTTGGAGGTCAGATTGGCACAATCTTTATTTTAATGAATTACTTCCTGTAGATGTTTTGGTTAAAATCATGTGTCAATACAACATTTGGTTCAGGAACTATTGTCAAAATAAGATTTTTAAGATGTTAGGTGTCAATCAACACCATTATTGTCTCTGACCAATTTCTTCCCTAATGAAAACTTCATATTAGCAAGAGATCCAAGTGTATCTGATAGAGCTCACCTGGCTTACATAACTTAATAATTAACCAGATCAATAAGCAGGTGAATGTAATATTGTAAGATCTTGCAGCATTTATATCATGACAACTGCCTCTATTATCAAAAACAAGTATCATACTCCAAAAAACTTTACTGAGATCTTCAAGAAATTTATTTTCATATAAATTCTTAAATGACCCAAATATTATGGCTTTATGGGTTTTTAAAGATGTTATTAATTCAGATTTTCTGGTTAATACCATAGGAAAGCTATCATTAAACCCTCTCCTAAAAATGTCTTTTTTGTCACATTTTCTATCAGGGTTTTGATCAGTCAGTGTCTCATATTGGCTGGTCCAATAATTAGCTTAGAGCAAACATTTATATGAAATTCACCACTTTTTTTCTTCAAAATATGATTACTCAACAGACCCATTTTGGAGTCACCTATAAAAAATATTTTCATTCAACAGTCACTTTAGCTACAATGCTTCAAAATGTTCATTCCAGCTGACCATTGCAGACTGGTAAAAAGCCAACCAGGAATTACTTTGTACTTGATTAACAAATCCAAATCCATATTGCTTTAACCCATCTGATTCTATATCATTTCTCCTTTTAAATGGTAAACTGTTTCTGACATATACAACACCTTCACCCCATGAACCACAACCATTCTACCACCCGTACCTTTTTTGCATCTGACTGGTGTGCCATTACCAATAATTACAGTAAGTCATTTGCATGACTGTCATTTAACTTTGTTTCTTTACATTTGATCTAACTTATTATTCAACCGCTCTGGTGGCCAAGTGGTTAGAGCATCCACCTTGGATGCTGTGGGAGGTTGCAGGTTTGAATCCTGGCTGAGTCATACCAAAGACTTATAAAAATGGTACTAACAGCTGTCTTGCTAGGCGCTCAGCACTAAGAGGTTAGTGTTAGGATAATGTGACTGGGTGGGACATGATGCTACATGTCTACAACATATAGACATCACCATATGGCTACCATTAAGGCCATATTGGAATTATACAAGCACTATTTCTATTTATTAGCACTGAAACAATGAAACATCATTTTGAAAGGGTTCAACAAGTTCATGATTTTCCTTTAAATGATATAGGAAGAATTGTGACAACAAATGATTTGGAGGAAATGCCATGAAGACAATAAATTTCCCAGGTGCCATTAGGTTGATACACTCCTCTGTTCTTCCACAGATAAAGTTAATAATAAATTTTAATTTAATGGAATCATCATAATATCTTCTGAATTCAGAGATAAATCTTTATCATGCATTAAATCTTTATCCAACTAAACCCTCTTATTCCATTTCTCTGTATCGACTTGCATCATCATCCAATTATAGATTCCAGAGATTCTTCAGTATGTGACAACTTCCTCACATGTTCACTCACACACGTTTTATATTTGCTATTCCTGACCTGAGTTTTGCTCCATCTGATCTAATTTAATATCTGATGCCAAAACTGTAACCTGTCAGTAATAAAAGATCATAATTTATGCCTGCAATTAAGATATTTTCAGTATTTTCATAAATCTCTACATCATGGAGAAATAATTCTCTTGGCTTTAATAATTAATAATTAAGTTTCAGCTCAAATCTGATCAGCTTAACTGCTAGCTATCTTACAATTTGTTCAGCTTGTTCAGGTGTGGTTGTGCACACATGTGGTTCTGTCCACATGTCACTTTTTAGGTGTGATTTTGTTAAGATGTGACTTTGTCCAGGTTCACCTTTATTCAAGAATGGCTTTCTTCAGGCGTGATTTTGTCTAGGTTCACCTTTATTCAAGAATGGCTTTCTTCAGGTGTGACTTTGTCCAGGTTCACATTTATTCAAGAATGGCTTTCTTCAGGTGTGACTTTGTTTAGGTTCACATTTTTTCAAGAATGGCTTTCTTCAGGTGTGACTTTGTTTAGGTTCACATTTATTCAAGAATGGCTTTCTTCAGGTGTGACTTCGTATACATGTGGATTTGTTCAAAGCACAGAAGTTCCTGACATGTCAATTTCACAAAGATGATAATTAGCTTAAAAATGAAAATGCTTTTCTTCATTTTGGTTCAATTCTATTCACTGTGTTTTAAGAATAAATCATATAGTAATGAGTGTCACATTTGATGGCAGACCAATAAAATGGTTACAAACTTTAAAAGCCATTTAGGCCAGGATGATGTCTATACAACATGAGTCTATACAAGGATGATGTCTATACAATATGAGTCTATACAAGGATGATGTCGATACAATATGAGTCTATACAAGGATGATGTCTATACAATATGAGTCTATACAAGGATGATGTCTATACAATATGAGTCTATTCTGCAGAACAGTCTTGTAAAAACTGTTGTTGAAATTTTTCTTGTTGTTAGGCAAGAAAGGTATGTGTGTCTCCTATTGGACTGGTTTTAAATATAGGGTTGGTAGGTAGGAGTTTTGTACACATTATATATATATATATATATATGTATATATATAAAAGGATAATAGAGAACTGAAGTTAATGTTAGGAAACAATTTTCATTTAGTCACTGACCTTGACCCTTAATCTTCTGAAACTGAAATCAATAGGTTTCTTCCTGAACCAAGAATAAGCCAATCACAAAGTTTTCTTAGTCAAAATGACCATGACCTCTGAACCCCTACACTGACAGGTTTCATTCGTACCCCAAGTTCAAGCTATCCATGAAATTGTGTAACTGTAGATGGTGAAGAACTCAAATGATTGTACAGAAATTATTTTGTTCTTTCAGTCACAGTAACTTGGACTTTGAAACCTTATGGCCCAATAATCAATAGGGATCTTCCTTACCCAACGTGCAAGCCGTCCACAATGTTTGGAAACTGTAGAAATTGGACATTTCAAGATATTGTGCAGAAATGAAGTCAATGACAGACAAACAGATGGACAGATGGACAACCTCATAACATCATACACCCTGACTTATCACAGACATATAAAAATTGCTGTAATAGCCTGAAAAGTTTATCTGCATACAAATACAGATATGTTAGGCAAATTTTATTTGTCTATATTGAGTGGTTTTTACATAGCCTTGCTAAGAACCTTCAATGAATTGATCAATGACTTAGGATAGACAGTACAAAGCCTAAGATGCCTGCACTGAATACAAGCATTTGGGGCATACAAATCTGATAGCCACCAATGGTGATTAATACTTAACACTATAAGACTGACTCTAATACCCTGATTGCTATTCTCTTCACTCTGATTGATGGGGGGGGGGAGGGGGTTAAGGGGGTGGTAGTTATATGGGGGTCAGGGGTCATGGCAGCTTAGTGGTTTGTATGCTGGACTCAAATCAGATCAGTTGCCATGGTACATCTCTGGGCAAGGAACTATACTGCCATATTGTCTTGGCATTAATAGTCTTTCATGTGCTTGTGTATCAATTTATCATGGGATAAAAGCTGTGATACCTGTTTATTACTTACCTGAATTTGGAATGTCCAGAAACAGCTAGAACTATTGGTTATTGTTGCATCACAAAGGTTCCCACTTGCTACATTATTTTCATAGGCCTCTTAATGACGACATGGAATATTTGAAATATATCTCATTTAAGGTCTCATTAATATAAAGGTGTATTATGAATTTGTTCCATATCCAACATTTCGTAGTAAGCAACACTGCAGATGCAAAAGTTAGGAGGACGCCCAACCAGTTAATAAATAAATGCAATGTGGAATGCTTGAAATTCTTCTAAATGATACTTGCAATGTGGAATGTTTGAAATCAAACTCATTCAAAATCTAATCAATATAAAGCTACATGCCAAATCTGGCTGAAATCCAACAAATTTTGGTCAAGTAATACTTCAGAAACCACAGCCAGGAAAACAGGCAATTAGGGGCCTTAACTCTTTATAAAATAAAAACATGGAACAGTGGAATTTAAATGTATTCAAGATCTAATCAATATAAAGCTACATGCCAAATCTGTCTGAAATCCAACAAATTTTGGTAAAGTACTACATCAGAAACCACAGTCAGGAAAACAGGCAATCAGGGGCCTTAATTCTTTATAATAAAAATGTGGAACACTGGAATTCAGATGTATTTAAGATCTAATCAATATAAAGCTACATGTCAAATCTGACTGAAATCCAAGAAAAATATTGGTAAAGTAATACTTCAGAAACAACAGTCAGGAAAACAAGCAATCAGGGGCCTTAACTCTTCATAATAAAAATGTGGAACACTGGAATTCAAATGTATTCAAGATCCCACCAATATAAGGCTGAATGCCAAATTTGTTTGAAGTTCAACAATCATTGGTAAAGTAATGCTGCATAAACCAAAGTTGGGAAGGCTGGCAATCAGGGGCCTTAACACTTCTACACAACAACATGGAATGCTGGAATTTGAACTCAGTATATAAATAAAGCTGCATGCCAAATTTGGTAAAAATCCCACGATCCAGGGTAAATTAATGCTGCAGAAACCAAAGTGAAGACAACAAATAGTGGCCATAACTCCTGTAAAAGATGTTATGGAATGCTGGAAATCCAAAATAACATGACGACGTTATATTGCAGAAACCAGTGTTAGGAAGACAGGAAATCATAGGCCATAACTCCACCAAAGGCTGTGGGATGCTTGAAATCAGGGGCCATAACTCCACTAAATGTGGGATGTTGGAAATCAGGGGCCATAACTCCACTAAATGATGTTGTGAGATGCTGAAAGTCAAATTCATTCATAGACTTATCAAAATAAAACTGCATGCTAAATCTGGTTGAAATCCAGAATCTTTGGTATGCCATATTTATTTGAAATCCACCTTCATGAATTTATGTCAAAGAAACCAAAGTCTAAAAGACAGGGAATCAGGGGCCATAATCCCACAAAGAATGTTATGGAATGCTGGACATTAAACCCATTCTTGACCTCTTTAATATTAAGGTACATGTTCAGTTGTGGACATACAAATAGATGGTGATTAATATAGGTCTATGCAAACTTTGTTAAGCAGGGCTTAATGAAAACTGATTCAAGTCAGAGCTAAAAATTTATTATGTAATTTACAGTATTCATGATTTTTAAAAAAAAATACAGTTCCATTTGTAAGGAAGATAACTGTTGCAGTATAACATTTAGAACTCTGAGTACTGCAGGCCTAATTTTTTTGCTCCAATTTTTCACGGTTGCAGATAGGCAAGGCTCTACCCTGGGAATGAGGGTCAGTTTATTAAGTGATGATTAATGTTTGATAGTTGCTATATTAGTTTTAACAGCACTCTGAATGCATTACTGGCAATACTGTGTTGAGCAAATGGGAGCTAAGTGCCCTACTCCCAAGGACATCTGAGGCAGGTGACCAGGGCTGGCCTGAGAGGGTATCGAACCCACCACCCTTGGAATACAAGTCCAATGTTCTACCAATTTAGCTATTGCAGTGCTGCTGACATTTTGAATGGCTGATATACAAATAATCAAAGATTGACTTTATTAAACTTTTCGAACCAGTTTGATAAAATTAGTTTACTTTTATACTGTGAATAAAGTAACAGACAAGTTTCAGGCACTTTCCTGCAAGACAGAAATTAATTTTAAAGCAGTTTCATTAGTCTCAGCAGTAAATCACATATTCAATATATTGAACCCTGCTGGAACATGCTGAGCTGTAGGAATTAATATGACTTTTTGAATCAGGTGCAGACACTACTAATAGATAAGCTAAGTAGATTACAATGGTTTGCTGCTGTGTTACTGTAGTTAACTGTATAAACTGCATGTCCAGTTGTGGACAGTGAAGATCCTGGGCTATACAAGAAATGAAAATTTTAGTTAGTGAAGATCTTGGGGTACTCTAGAATTGAAAGTTTGGACAGTGAAGATTCAGGGATATTCTAGAACTGAAAATTTTGACAGCGAAAATCCAGGGATATTCTAGAACTGAAAATTTGGACAGCAAAGATCTGGGGGGATTCAAGAATTGAAAATTTGGATAGTGAAGATCCAGGGATATTCTAAAACTGAAACTTTGGACAGCGACACCCTGGAACCCTACCCACCCTGAAATACGGTCCTGGGTCTAATGTGCTCACCTTTATTGATCGCTGCCATCTCACCTCTGTCTGCATGGGTTTGAGTCTTTCAGTCTCGGCCAATGTGGGTATGTGAGAAAGCTTGCCAGTAACTTCCCGTGGGTTGGTGGTTCTTGCCAGGGTTTTCCCAGGTTCTTCCTCCACCAGTTATAGTGGCTACCATTTATTGTTTATTTTGTACTGTGATTGGCTTTAAACCTAAAACAACACATGACTGTCATGCATTTGGAAGATGACACATTTCCTAAGATGTATTAAAAAAATGAAACTGATATCTGAATTTAGCAATGATGTTTAACTCTAATAATTGCATTTCCTATCTAAGTCAAATTTGATTTACCTCCTCAACTTTAAGAATGCCTGCCAGTTTTCCTATGCTACCCATTCTGTGGTCGTGACTGTGCCTGGTTAACATGATGGTGCAATGGGCTGAATGGAATACTGTGCTCATCATCATCATTGCTCAATTTACATCATCATCATTGTTCAATTTAAATTTACCAGACTTAGGTTATCAACACATAAAGAGCATCATTTTTGGTCAACCAATGACGTCAAAGTATTTCAATCACCATCTTACACTGTCAAGAGGGCATAATCTTTGCGATGGAAAGTTGGCTTTTAATTCACGACAAGTGCAAGAATATATGAACAGCAAAAAATTGGCACAACAATGACACCATTTTGGTTTAACTATGTTTTGCTTAGATGGCAACAACTGTGTTGATTTATTAAAATGTTTGTCCTTTGTAAGTGTTCACTCTTGGATTCTTGTTTTATAGTACATGTGTTATTATTAGGTAAATTGTACGCATTTGATAAGAGAGAAATAATGTGTTCATCACATGTGGATAACTACGGTATGGCCTGTACTTGATACAACTGTAGCATCAGGATGGATTTGTACCACTAAGACTGATTTATGTATAACACAGCTGTACCTGTGACATGGAAAACAATCATGCAGTAACTAGGTCATCTGAATCACATGACACTGCCATATGCCTTAAGTAATAGGTACTGTTGATTACTGTATATATTCACCTATAAGACGAGTGCAACTGCAAACATCATAGACACTAATCAGTGCCATCGTATAATGCGCTAGCAACTCAGGGTCTATATTGTTGTTCTACTGATTAACCCTAGCATACTGCAAAACCCAGATCTGCCGGGACATTATGCAATATAAGATCTGATTCTGTGCAGTTTGCAGTTGCACTTCACACATAAGTGACTTATATGGTAGTAACATTCAAACCTGTCACAAGGAGTCACCTCTGGTATGAGATAAAATGGAGTTTTCAGTCATTTGTATCAACAGATACACTGCACTATTTCAAGAAAAGATAAAATTATTCGATACTGCTCATATGTTGATAATTCTCATATATGCACCTGTAATGTCATGCAACTCCACCCACACCATTAGATGGAGATTTCATACCTTGGGATATGATTAAGAGTTTTTAACAACCCCCTTGGGGTCAGATCTTTTGGGGGTTGGAGTCTGCACAGTCATGTCATTTGCCCAACACCATTACAAGGCTCACAATGCATGAACCCAATTATGATCTCATACTACATGTATTTCCAGAACTTCAATTTGGGAAATTTCTGTAGATTAAAATAAACGATTATTTAATCCATTCTTCCATCTCACCTCTGTCTGCGTGAGTTCGAGTCCAGGCTCGGCTAACGTGGGTACGTGAGAAAGCCTGCCAGTAGCTTCTCGTGGGTCGGTGGTTCTTCCCGGGATTTTCCAGGGTTCTTCCTCCACCATTAATACTGGCCGCCATGTATAGCCTATCTTGTGCTGAAAAATGGTGTTAAACCCTATAACAACAACAACAACAATCCATTCTCCTGATGACACACAATTTTGTTAGCAGTTATTTTTCTTGAATCCAGTCTCTTCTCTTTACTGTTGCTCACCCAACCATCTGCATCCACAGGACTTGCAAGTGTGTCCCCTGCAACACTGATAGGGTCACAGGTAATTAATTATACATTGTCAAGTTTTGAACAGTCAAAGCAGTGACTGTTTGCATGCCAAAACTTTTGTGAAGTTTTCGTTTCTCCACAAGAGTCATATACAAATTAAAGAAATAAAAAGCAACAGTTTTCAGTACAAAAGGATGGTCATAAACCTGTATGACAGAGTTTACTAAGGCATTAGGATGAACATTTTTCAATATTTGTGTCAAGAGTTTTGAACAACAATAACAACAAACAATGAAAACAATGTCTTAATGCCATTAGGTATTCATGAAATGTATTTGCATATTATCTGAAAACCAAGAAAAGAAATACAGTGTGACATGTCGTGATACATACGCCTAAATGCATTACCACCGAGTTTATTGTTGAGGTTTAATCTTGACCCACATTAAACTTGTCCTGAACTAACAAAAGTTGTCAATGTTTAAGCCCTATTTTCAATCAAATGACTCATTATATGCACATGCCAGTTTTTATGTCATGAGGTGGTACCCTCAATGTTCTGACCTCTGTGGCTTCAGCTTTGTGATATTCCAAAGCAGGTGGAATTGCAGAAAGAGTGAAGATGTAGCTCTACAATACTTATCAAATAATACAGACTTTCTACTCATATAAAAAAAAGCTGAAAAAATGTCATTTTGAGACCAGATTTTACATAGGATAAAAATTACCTGTTTTGGAACCAGTCTGTATCAGAATTTTCGATTTTATGAAGTTAGTTCTAAAGCAGACCAGTCTGAACTGCACATGGAGAGATGTATCTTTGCAAAAAGTATGCTAAGTTTGATATTTGGAGTAGTAAAAAGGGGCCAGGAAATGAAAATTGTCTGCCCAATATGGGGGAGAAAAAAGACATGTAGCAAAATGAAAATCTCACAGATGTGTTTGGATGTTATCATAAATACCAAAAAAATACACGTTTTCTGCCACTGTTTCGGGCGAAAATGAAAAGAATATTCAGGTGAAAATGAGTCAGAGAAGTAGCATGGGACAAGTGTTAGTTAATTATATAATAATCAGTGAACAAAATAGGGTCCTTTATGGAAGTGTGCTCTAACCATGATGAATTTTTCTATAATTCCAAATCATAAGAATAACTTCAGAAGTAATATACTCCAAAGAGTTTTGACTAATTTGGTATTTAATATCTGAACAATCTGGAAAATTAATTGGGTGACACCTGTCAATTTACACAATAAGTACTGATTACATGCTAGTCCTGAAGATGTCAAGGTATTGCAAAAGAATACCAGCTATGTATACATTAGTACATGGGTATGCAATGTTCCGATGCTTCAGTCTCAAGACAGATTCAAAAGGTGCAGAGAGATTTTGGAAATGATTTTAATCAATCTTTTCATGTGACTGTATACCCCAATTCACATTTATAGTCACAATTCATGTTTATAGTCCCAATTCATGCGTATAGTCCAAATTCCTGTGTAGAGTTCCAATTCATGTGTATAGTCCCAATTCACATGTATAGTCCCATTTTATGTTTATAGTCCCAATTCATTTGTACAGTCCCAGTTCATGTGTATAGCTCCAATTCATGCTTATAGTCCCAATTCACATTTATAGTCCCAATTCATGTGTATTGATCCAATTCATGTTTAGTTCCCCAATTCATGTGTAGTTCCCCAATTTGTGTAGTTCTCCTATTCATTTGTATAGTCCCAATTCATGTGTATAGCTTCAATTCATGTGTATATATCCCAATTCATGTGTATAGCCCCAATTCATGTGTAGTTCCTCAATTCATGTGTAGTTTTCCATTTCATGTGTATAACCCCAATTTATGTATATAGTCCCAATTTATGTATATAGCCCCAATTCTTGTGTATAGCCAAAATTCATGTGTATAGCGCCAATTTATGTGTATAGCCCCAGTTCATTTGTATAGCCCCAATTCAAGTTAAAATTTCTAAAAGTAATATTTAAATTGTAATTCACAAAAACAAACAACGGAAAATGGATTATGTTTGAGAAACCACTACAAGTTGGGGATTCATGAAAATAATGCAGTCATCCCTTCAGGACTTGTGCATCATTTTTCATGTATCCACTGCTTGGACTGGTTTCTCAAAAAATTCAGTACGGTTTGATCAATTCTAAACAATTCACAAAACAGAAAGATCTACCTCACCAATCAAAAGCTGTCAAATTAGTGTTTTTTTATGCAAGATTCTAATGTTCTGCTTTCCACTTGCCATAGTATGTTTGACTAGAGCAAGCCTGTCTGACTATAAAGTAACATCATAAACTGATTATCTGACACCTTTGCCAATTTCACTATATAGCGGAGTACAAATTTAAACTGTCATAACTTCACTATCACTTCTAAGCTAAAAAATACTCTCTGATAAAATGCTAATCAGTAGACTTGAGTTTCTCAAATCTGGGGATTCATCAGTTAACCAGAAGAATTTCTTACCTTCTGATGGGTTGTGATTTCACTCTGGCTGCGTACAACGGATGTTGTTGTGTCATGTGACAGATCTTGTGATTGGAAGTCAGGCCATGTGGAAGTGTGTGTAACACTCAAAGTACTGGTGGGACTGATCTGTGAATCCTGTCCAATCACACCACTGTCCGTACTGGTCATACTTGCACTGCTGAGGCGATTGCGACCTTTTCGTGCTTTTTCAAATGCAGTCTCTGGCAATGATTCATCCTGCATCAAAATAAAGAAACATCAATGGCATTTATTTTGCATGTTAAAGATGAAAAAGGTTTGCAACTATATAGGTAGCTTGTAAAATATAAGTAAGAAAATGTACTGAGATAAGAAACATCATCAAAGACCATACAGTGAAGATACATGTACCATCATATCATCACTCTTATGATGTACATGAGTGAAGAGAAGTACCACACTGTCAATTCAAACATTTAGTTGATATTGATGTGATAAATTTTCATGGTTTCATGAACAATTATGTGTCTGTCAACTTATAATTTCATGGATCTATGAAGGAGTCCTATTGTTTCTATGTGTAGATCAACAATTGCTGGGTCCTTATTTTCGTAGTTTTGAGGAGTCTTATTGATTCCATGTAAGGATCATCTTTTGCTGGGCCCTTAAATTTGTAATTTTGTTAAACAACCATTAAATCCATGAATATTAGTAGCCTTCTAAAAAATGTTAAATTTAAATGACACATTCCCTCACTATAATGTCTCTCATTATAACACAGTTCCTGTTATAAGTATGATCATGGATCCCATTTGATTAAGTGGTAGTAAAATTACATGTATAACATACTTCATTATAAGACAGTCTCACTTAAAAGCAGTAAATTCTATTGGATACCATGCACAGTGTTATAATGAGGGATTTGGTTGTTTAGGGTTTGTGTGTATGTGTGATTTAGATTTTTAACGTAGCTTTAACAATTTTTCAGTCATATCGCTACGATGTCTGCAGTGTGACAGTTTATAGTGATGTCTAGCACTGGGGCATCATGCCGCAGACATGTAGCATGATCTCCCACCCAGTCACATTATCCTGACACCAGGCTGACCAGCCCTAACACTAACCTCTTAATGCTGAACGTCAAGCGAGGCAGGTGTTAGTACTATTTTTGAAAGTTTTTGGTATGACTCGGCTGGGGTTCGAACCCACGACCTCCCGCATCCAAGGCGGACACTCTAACCACTATGCCACCGGAGCGGTTTTGTTTAGGGTTTAACACCATTTCTAAGTGCAAGATAGGCAATATATGGTGGCCAGCATAACTGGTAGAGGACGAACCTGGGAAAACCCCCATTAGAACCACCAACCCACAGTAAGCTGCTGGTGAGCTTTCTCACATATCCACATTGGCTGAGCTGGAGATTTGAACACGTGCAATGGCAGAGATTGGCAAAGGTGAGCACTTTAGACCACTTGACCACCCAGTGCCCCTATTATAAGGAATCACTCTATATGGAAAGGAAATGGATAGTTTGGTAGGTTTGTACAAAAAATATCACTGGAAAACTACAGTTACTGTGATCTCTCTTCTGAATACTTATGCCTTCAATAGGGTACAGTGACCTCAATTTAAGAGAAACTTTAATGGTTCTTCATCACCTATATTGTTTTCCATGTACATTTTGTATGTGAGGACAAATTCTAAAAATGTTATAAATAACATGTACTTTAGATACAACATTAGTGGCTTAAAAGCAAGAGGCCAAAGGTGGCTCAAGACAATTTTCTCACTGTTATACAAAATGTATATTAAATCTGGCCATATAATCCAAGTAAAAGGCATGGTTTAAAGTTCCTGATACACCTGATGATTCCCATCACATTTTGGTTACAACTGGTCCAAAATTCATACATTACCTTAATTAATGACAGCAATTATAACATATACTGCCAGTGTATATAGCCAATATACTGTATACTTGCACTGTATGATATACACCCAATATACCATATAGTCAAACCTGTCTATCCAGGACACTTGCAAGACATACAAATCTACCCTTAATCAACATGTGTCCTTTATATCAAGGTAAAATGATATAAAAATTTGCTAAACCAATCCAGTAGCCTTGTATGTTATAAGCAGGTGTTATTGACATAGAGGTGTCAACTGAGTCAGGTTTATTTGCATTTGATGACAGATCAGAATAAACTATGCATGTATATTAGAAGGTTTGGAAGCAACTCTCTGTACCATTTGGTAAAAATAAATCAAGTGCCTTCTGAGAAGAAGCTGTTACGTTTCTTTGTTTTATTAAGTACAACTGAAGATTGATAACCAATAGTGTCTGTAAAATTTGGTTCAAGAGAAAGTATCTTGACCACACTTTGGATGGCTTCTACTAAGAGTATAAGGAGATGTAGATACACCACTCCCTCAATAACTCGCACCCCGATAACTCACGAATCTGCTTATAATGTGGGGTCAGGCATGAACCCCATTTTTTAACTTGAAAATACAAGATTATTAGCTGTATTTGTTGAACTTGAAGAAAATTGTGATCAAAATTGATAAATGAAACACTGACGTATCGCTCGTTTTATTGTAGAAAACATTAAATTGGACCTAGAAATTTTAATCAAAATTATGAAATTATCAGCTTATTGTAAGAAGTCATATATTTTGTTACATGTTCTTTCCAAACGACCTTCTTAGTACACCATAAATAACAATATTCAACGAAATTTTGATCAATGAAAATGTCACTTGTGCCTGCTGGAGACGTCACTTCAATTAAATAATTTTTATCAAGCGAAATTTGTGTTTTAGTTCTGTCTTTTAGTTCAGATTTAGTGTAATCATCATAAATACAATGTGCCCTCTTGTATTCAAACTTAAAATGCGTCAATCAACCATAACAGCTATGTACGCAAGCGTTCGCTGAGAACTTAATTAAGTGCCAACCGTGTTTTGATATCTGACTTATGTAAGTATTCATTGTATGGTTGCAGTGAATTAAAAGCTGACCTTCTTTGTATTATCACGTTATTTTGTTTCTTTTGTATCAAATAAAGGAGGTTGAATAAAAGAAAAGTTAAAAGACATGCAAATCCTACATGTGTATGATCTAGCAACCCTGGTCATAAATTGGTTGAACTCATTTCAATTGATCAATTGAACACAGTTATAAATATTGTTGTGTTCATAATATAATTAAATGAACTTTAAATTAACCTACTCATTCATAAATGTGACCAAAGCTAGCAAGGCCACCAAGTGAAATGAATAATTTGTCAAATATTCAGATAGGATCATTGTGGAGAAGTGAGTTTCAGAGAATTCCTGAATTGGCACTTTGAGATATTCTCATGGATGAGGAGAAGTATTACTAATATTTCCAATGAAATCATGGCATCAATATTTTACAAATTGAGCAATAAAAGTTTCAATGTAGATGGTTGTTTCACGAAATAAATTTCGCTAGTTTTTGGAAAAAGAAATCAACAGTTAGTCTGGTCCGTATTTCATAGATTCTCTGCCTCGAACTTTGTAGATGTTTGTGAAGCAGGTACCAGACTAATCAGCAACAACAAAAAGCAATGACATAATGCACAAATATTCTCATGTACATGTGAATGTTGTTTGAAAAAAGTTGGAATAATATTATTGGAATAATATTAACAACCTTTCAGATGTTGGGCTTCTTGAAATTAAATGTAATTTATACAGAATAACAAACAACTTCATTAAAAGAAGCTCATTACTGACAAGTATTCTCAATGTGGTCATAAAATGAGTTACTAAAATTACTAAGATTATTAAACAGTACATTTAACAACCACCCCTCTCCCATCCCACAGTTTGCTTGATGTCCAGCAGGGATGGATCACTTAAGTTTTGGAGTTCCCTCGGTACCTCCTGCCCCCATTTATAGTGCAGTCTATGTTTTTGGATCACAATGTGTGCGAGTTATCGAGGGAGAGGTGTGTTGGGTTCTGAAGGTCAAATGTCAAGGTCACAGTAAGCATTATAAGATATTATTAGTTTCTGCGCATTAAGTTATGTTCTAGACCAGATACCTTGACAAAATCTTGTAGAAGGCTTCAACACCAGCAATAAAGAAAAACCACTTTAGAGTCAAAAGGACCAAGGTCTAGGTCATTCTGACAAAATAGATAAGAGATTTATTTAAAATAACCTTGATTACACTTCACATAATGGCACCAAACTCTAAAGAGGATTTATTAATCAGGGAAGGAAATGTGATAAGCTAAGTTAAAAATCCAAATCACACACACACACACACACACACACACACACACACACACACACACACACACACACACACACACACACACACACACACACACACACACACACACACACACACACACACACACACACACACACACACACTCAAGCAGCTTTTAACAAGAGATTATTTCAAATCAAGGAAAGGTCTCTCCCTAGGTAAAATAGAATTTATTAAGTGGATGAAGTTCTGCAAGTAATTTAATTTAAAATTATTTGGAATTTCCTGACTAAAGCCAACATGGCTATAAAGCCTATTTAGGGGACTACAGCTTTGTATTTGAGGATTTTATTGCATTCATGATGGTTATACCATGATTGCTAATTGCATTTCTATACAAGTGTGGCCAGTAAAACATATATAAGTGACAGTAAAACAACCATTGCTAATTGTGTTTATGTATAAGTGTGGCCAGTAAAACATATAAGCTACAGCAAAGGTACCATTGCTAATTGTGTTTATGTATAAGTGTAGCCAGTAAAACTGATATAACTGGCAGTAAAACAACCATTGCTAATTGTGTTTATGTGTAAGTGCAACCAGTAAAACTTATATAACTGGCAGTAAAACAGCCATTGCTAATTGTGTTTATGTGTAAGTGTAGCCAGTAAAACTGATATAACTGGCAGTAAAACAACCATTGCTAATTGTGTTTATGTGTAAGTGTAGCCAGTAAAACTGATATAACTGGTAGTAAAACAACCATTGCTAATTGTGTTTATGTGTAAGTGTAGCCAGTAAAACTGATATAACTGGCAGTAAAACAACCATTGCTAATTGTGTTTATGTGTAAGTGTAGCCAGTAAAACTGATATAACTGGCAGTAAAACAACCATTGCTAACTGTGTTTATGTGTAAGTGTAGCCAGTAAAACTGATATAACTGGCAGTAAAACAACCATTGCTAACTGTGTTTATGTGTAAGTGCAGCCAGTAAAACTGATATAACTGGCAGTAAAACAACCATTGCTAATTGTGTTTATGTATAAGTGCAGCCAGTAAAACTGATATAAGTGACAGTAAAACAACCATTAACATCCTCATATCCTCAAATGTGAGACTGTTATCCACATTATGGAACACTTTTGAAAATGTAATTCCTTTTGGTGCCATGTCATAGTGAGGGTCATGACCTTTATGTAGCATCAAAATTTGACAATTTAACATGGACTTTACTGCTGAAAATACTGACATTCATAAAATGTATTTTAGTGAAAACTCCATCTTGAAAAGATTATTTATTCTGGATAAGTACGAAGAAGTAGAATGTCAAGATGGCTGCTCACAGTGGTTGCCATACTGGATTCTAAATGGGACTATTTCCATTCAGAAGTCTTGTCAATGTGATTCTCCAGTCAAGAGTTGTGATAATGCCTGAGCAGCACCATTCAACAAACTACCATATATATTGACTTATAAGATTAGTCCAATGCTAACTGCATAGACCCAGATCTGTCATTGTATAATGTACTGGCAGATCTGGGTCTGTGCAGTTTGTTAGGAGTAATCAGTAGAGCAAACAACATGGACCTGGATCAGCTGGCACATTATGCTATGGCAGATCAGGATCATTGTTGTTTGCAGTTTGACTCAAGTTATAAGTGAATATATATGGTAGATCATGGGATGAATATGCTGTAAATTTCAATGGCAGTAGTTTATGAGGAATACTGAGTGTGTGTGTGTGTGTGATCTGGATTTTTAATGTAGCTTTAAAAAATTTTCAGTCATATTGCTACGATGTGTGCAGTGTGGCAGTTTATAGTGATGTCTAGCACTGCGGCATAATGCTGCAGACATGTAGCATTATGTCCCACCTAGTCACATCATCCTGACACCAGGCTGACCAGTCTTAACACTAACCTCTTGTATGCTGAACACCTAGCAAGGCAGATGTTAGAACAATTTTTATAAGTCTTTGGTATGACTCAGCTGGGGATCAAACCCTTGATCTCCTGCATCAGACAAGGAGTACTGAAAACAAGCTTGTACAATAATTGTTTTTGTTGAAACTTTGTGCAAACCTTTAACATATAGATTTTAACATGTTCTTTATCTTGGGGGTTGTGAAATTCTAATGTATTTCCTTCAAAGAGGAAAAAAGAAAAATCTAATCATGAAAGAAACAGGACTTCACAGTCAAGAAGCATTTCTTGCCCTAGAAATAAATAGGACTTCACAGTCAACAAGCTGTCCTAGAGATTGCTAACTTGCCTCATCATCATCTTCATGTAATTCTTCAAGGCTTGGAGAGCTGTCATGATGAGTGAAGCTGGAGTCAATTGTTGCATTTCCAAGGAAACTTAAAATCTCTTCACGACTAGAGGATGCAAAACTGCGATGATGACGTAGACCTAGCAAATGAAAAAAGTCAAATGCAGATGCATTAGCTTCTTTACCTTTATGCTGTGCAAATCAATACTGGCTTTAAAACAACAACAATGGCAGTAATACACATGCAGTCAAGATCCGAGAAGAAATCCTGAATGTGTCTGAATAATTCATAAAACCAAAAATTAGCAGATCAATAAAACAAAGTTCTAAAATTTAGTGAAAATTAACACTTTTCATGGGGCACCAATTTCCACGGATTTTGTGGTTGATGCAAACCACTGATTTAAAGACCCAATGAACAATGATATTTCAATGGCAACAGGAGGGTCCTTCCCAAATTCCATAAATGAAAGGACCAATGAAAATGTTACTGTTTTCAAAGCAAGGAAATGATACCCACTAAAATATTTTACCTTATATACTTGCTTAAAAGTTGCATTTAACTGCATACTACAAAGACCAAAGATCTGCTAATGCATAATATGCATTTTGTTACTAGTAGTGAGTAGAACAAAAATGTTGACCCTTATTATCTGATTGCAGATCATGGTCCATCTTGCTTGCAGTTGGATGTGACTTATAAGCAAGTATATATGGTAATTCATGGTAAAATATGACTTGCAACATATTCATATTCTGGTTTGAACCAAAGAGATTTTAAATATACAGTCAAACATGTCTTGAACCATCTGTACTAAGCAATCACTTGTTCTATCCTTCTGCATTATGTGGGTCTTCTCAAACGATTTATAGAAGAAATAAACCCATATCAAGTGGTCATGAGATTTAAGATTTCTCTGCTTCCCTGGGATGTCCATTGAAGTAACACGTTTGACTAACCATACCTAACTACTAGGGGTGAAACGATACACCTGTGCCATGTATCGATATGATTCACAATATGCAGCCTGCGATATGTACATATTGATACACATATGAACTTGATGGTCTTTCCATCTTTGGAAGGTAGGTGGTGCCCTTTAGTGTATAATGGCATTCTGGTCCTATTTCCAGTATGCAGACTACAGACAGACATATAGTTGTCATATATTTATATGCAATTCTCATGATGAGAAGATAACAACAATACTTTCAAACAGACTATTTGTCGGTTGCAGAGAATTTTATCCAACGATTTAGACCATTAATGGTGGCTCTATTTAATTCCCTTTGTTTTGCACAACATGAATGATTTGAAAACATCTTACCAGGTAATACCAATTTCGTGTTTCAGTTGCATGTGGAAGCCATTATGATGCTATCTTCAAAACAGAAGAAATAATGCAATTTCCTCATGCAAAGAAAATCTCATCTAGACAAATTTGGACATGGGGATAAGGTTGAATACCAACAAAATCTATCACATTCTATTTCTTGCAGATGCAAAAGACTGCTGCAGCCACAGGTACTTGTATTTGTTAGTGAAGAAGGAAAACTATTGATTACACCCAGTCCTATTCTGCAATTTGCACAAGGTGATAAATTCAGTAGTTTGAAATCTGCCCCTTAGTGCATTCTATGCTAATTTCTTTTATTCCATCAGCACCTTCATTCAGTGGGTAAATATCTCTGCATAAAAAAGAGAAATTCCAAATTTGTTCCCCATGTACAATTTAAGGAGAGATGATGACAGGATTTTATCTTAAGGGAGACCTCCCTCTTTATCAAAGAAAATAGGAGGGGGAGGAAGAAATTGTCATAGTTCAATATTTATGTACGCTTCAACATATGTCTTTCTTCCTGCTCCACTTTCTTAAGGCTCTACTGAAATCAACATCTTTCACAGATGTCACCTCTAGTTGTATAAGCATTAATCTGTTAATTATTTCTGAGCATACTCAGCTCCTTTTCTTGTATCAATATTGTTCTGTGCTTCTTTCTGAAACGTCATATATATAACTAGCTTTTTGCAACTTACAGTTACATACAACCCTATTTAGACTACTGTAATACAGTATGGGGTAATTCAAATGATAAAAACATAGCAAAGCTGACACATCTTCAAAAAAGAGCATTTGGGCTAATATCAATCCATAAAGAAAGTAAGGAAAATTTAGCTGGTAAGATAAAAATATTACCTATTAAAGACTGAATCCATTTGAGAAAAGCCAAATTAATGTACAGGATATCCAATAATAGTGCTCCTGAATATTTACAATCACTATTCCAGTATAGGCCACCTGGTAATACTCCCCACCTGCGATCAATGTCTACCAAATAGTATAAAATTCCCACACCAAATAAGGAATTATTCATAAAAAGTTTCCAATACTCTGGAACTTTGCTCTGGAATAGTATTCCAGTTGAGATTAGAAATGCCCACTCTATTTCCTTCTTCCAAACCCAATATATCCAGTGGCTTCAGAGATGCAGTTAAAATAAATAAATTCTTTTGTATGAGGGCCTCAAGGTAGATTAGCTCTTCAGCTGATTGTGTTACCCTCTTTAAATAAAGTCATTATTATTATTATCATTATTAACTTAAAATGGTACTTTCTGGATGTTGTTTTCCCTTTCGTGCTTTCTAAAATAATGCTTTACATGCAATACATACAAATATCCTAGTATTAACTACTGACAAAAGATTTGTGGAGAAACTATTTATTCACAAGCCAAATTAGAATGACCACTGGAGTCAAAAAGATAACTACACTGCTTTCAGATTCAGTAGAAAGTGTATCAGACATCATGATGATGGAATCTGCTGGAGTACATGTGTGTTTGAATGAAGCATTTTATTTGTTACTCAGGGAATAGAGAATGTTTACGGTTATCACTTTTTTTTCATTTCATCTAAAATTCTCACACTGAATAAGCTGTTTTTAATGTTGTGATTCAAAGCAGTGGCTACCTTAGTATCTCCAATAAAATCGTGCTAATTTGGTGATTCAATGCAGTGGCTCCCATAATATCTCCACTAAAATTAGAGATAATGTTGTGATTCAAAGCTGTAGATACCATAATATCTCCCATAAAATAAGGCTAGTGTGGTGATTTAAAGCAGTGGCTACTATAATATCTCCACTAAAATTGGGCTAATGTGGTGATTCAAAGCAGTAGCTACCATATTTCCCATAAAATAGTGCTAATGTGGTGATCCAAAACAGTGGCTACTGTGATATCTCCACTAACATTTGGGCTAATGTGGTGATTTTTAGCAGTGGCTACCATAATATCTCCAATAAAATTAGGGCTAATGTGGTGATATATGGTGCAGGGAGAAATGCTGATCCACAGGAGGCTACTGGCAAACTTTCTCAAATACCCACATCTGCAGGTATAATTATAGGAAATGAATTTCAACAGTTACCAAATAATGAGCTAGGGGCCAAGTCCCTGTAGGTAGGAATGAACCTCATGCATGCATACATATGTCTTTTCATGATAAATAAATATATTGTAGTTATTGGTGGGGATGATGATAATTTCCAAGATTTGACCTCACTGGACATAGGGATAAACTCCTAGGTCAATTTCAGTGTATAGAGTTATAGAGTGGACATCATTATAGTTTTCATGTTATGACTGAGGGGCTAGGTTCTCAGGATAAGTTAAGGGTTAGACCCAAGGGCCAATGCCAGTTGCATGCATAAAATTGTCTTTTCATGGTCAGTAAGTTTATATATGGTTACAGAGTGAGTATCTCAATGATTTCTAAGTTGCGATGCAGATGCCACAACTGTATGCCCCCAGAGTATGATCCAGGGGTGCATTTCATCCCTATGACATGTGTTGACATTTGGGTTAGTGATCACACACACCAATTCTCTGACATTGTTATTTACATTGATGCAAAATCACACCCACTCACCCTTGCTCTACAACTATTGGCTGTATCTAAACTCTAAAATCATTGTGCACATCCACAGATCACACCCAATCAAATCCCAAGGAATGGAGTCTCTGTATCGAGCCATGTAGGAGGAGTTGTGTGACAATACTAATGCATGAATGCACACATACATCAATGGACTGAACATTATTACCTAATCCCCTCCTATTCTTAGAAAAGCACATGGATAACAACAACAACAACAACATTAAGAGCAACATTTTGTTGTCAGTGTTCTGCATGGCTGCAAGTAAAAGTACCTGTAGAGAGATGTGATGCTGCTGGCAAGTTTTCTAACCCTGTAAAGGGATCACTCTTGTAAGGTCTCTCTTTACGCTCTCTACGTTTCTGTACAGCCTCTGCTGTGGCATTACAGGCATCTGATGTGGATCTCAACACTGGACTCTGAGTAGGTCAAATAAACAGTTTACAAGATAATATTTAGATTTATTAATGACTCAACATCATGTCAGAAACAGTGTATCACATTGTGGCATAACCTCCTCTGTGAATGGTGTCTAAAATGTTAAAGACAAAAGATAAGCAAACTTATTTTGACTGAATGCTAAATTTATATGATTAAATATTCTACTTCTTGCAATCATACTTACACCGTTCACAGGTAAACATCTGAAATGAGTAGAATTTGATTATAAAAATTCATCCACATGAATTGACTAAAATTTCAGCTGTTTTTTATGACATGCACAAATATATTTTTGTTCAGACTGAGTGTATATATGATAAAGAGTGAGAAAGCGAGGTTGAGAGACACTCACCACATTATCTCGATACCCCTTCATGCTGAGTTTTCTGTCTTCATATTCATAATCATCAAACTCTTGGAATTTGTCTACATTCTGAAAAATGTAAGTTTTTCTCTTTTGTATTTCCTTTCTAACATATATCGAAATTGCTTACCTTTTTACAGACATTTTATTGGGTGAGGTTCTTTACAGTTTCCAAGCTATTATTGTGGGCAGCTCCTCAACCCCTAAGGCATGAACCAGAGCCTGAGATGGATGCATATGTGACTTTATCTCCTCATGCCCATTAAATTTGTATATGGTTACAGGGTGAGGATCTTGGAGAAAGTCCTCAACCCCTGGGGCATGACTTATGGTCCATATTAGATGTCTGGCTTATTCCATCTCCACATCCTTCAAACTTATATACGGTTAAAGGGTGGTGGTCTCAACAGTTTTCAAGTGAAGAGTCATGGGCACTCAGCCCGCTTTGCACTGACAATGAAGATGGCATCATGATGCCTATGATGTCATGAATGTCAACGTGTTTTTAAAGAAATTTTATTGCTGCAAAATCAAATTTTGCTGACCTATAAACAGTGATTTTAGTTTGCAGTCAACTTAACTTTTTATGCTCTTTGTAATGTAATGGTGGATCTAAATTTAACATAAAATTTCTCTGAAGAGTGTTTATAATATATGATCTGGTTCATTAAGGACTTCTTCAAACTAAAATTCAATGTCACCCACTTTCTTTTCTATATGAATAGTGTTTACTTAGGCCAGTGGTTCCCAACAGCCAAGTCACGACTCAAATCAGAGTCATGGGAACATTCTGGAGGGTTGCCATGATTTGTTCTGAGGGTGGCAAAACATAAAAATGTGGAAATGGGGTCATGGGGCTCAGAAAAACAATTTTTTAGGTTTGCAGCCAAAAGAGTTTGGGAACCACTGACTTAGGCGCTGTATATGTCAGATGATTTTTACAGGTCAATGCACATGTCCACTCATGGTACATGTTGGATAGTCAGTTTGCACCAAGTGTATGCATTTCAGGTATATGTACTTTCAACCCATCCAGTACTGGTTCTAAGGGATCGATATTTTGCTGTTTGCTGCTGTAGATTCTCTTCTTTACTGTCCCATTGTATGACATTATATCAGACATGTTAGTCTGAAATTAACTGAAAATGAGATGATATAATCATCTGTTGGTGTTATGTATATTTAATTTGTATTTGTTAGTTTTTTTCTTCATGATTATATGTTACATATAATTACATTTTGGACTTGACCTTGTCTAACATCTAGTTCACTGTGTACCTGACTAGGGACATTGATGCTGTTTTGATTTTGGTAAACAAATAATATATAGTTAATATTTTTCTATAAGAGTGGGTTAAATATTATGATCATTATCAATAAAGGTAAGCATGTTTGTTTTAGTCTGGGTCTAGGATTTTGGTATTCCCCATAGAATAACCTGTAGTACCTGATGTTTACCACATTCTTTATTATAATTTTAGTAACAGATTTTATCTGTTTACATCTTTGAATTTTCTAGAAATGAACTTTGGACCTACATCCTGGCTCTTCTTTTGTGTCTTAGTTTTTTTATATATTATTTTTTACTTGAAAAATTATTCATTCTTGCATTTAATGTCATTAGCAAGATCATTTGTATTGTTGTGTTCAGTATTTTCATTTGGGTGGAATTTATTTATTCAAATTATTATTCTCTTAAATTACAATGTGCTCAATAACATTCTTGGACAGAACATTAATTTGGAATTATATTGAATTTAGAAAAGGGCATCTTGGATTATGTTATTGTGATTCATCAAAAGAGTGTTGGCACATCTCCATGCCACAGGCTATTAAGGCACATCAATGCATTCATTGTTGGATCTTATTTCAAACACCACTGGAATTTAATTAGAACTTTATTCATTAGGACTGGTGATAGAACTATGTGGACTATTATGGATTTAATTCACAATACTGTAATTTCTTTTAAATTTTCACTTTGTATTCTCAGGAAATAATGTATTGTTTGAATTTTACAAAACTTGTTGCTTTTGGCTCTTTTCTATCACTTAGTTTTAGACCATGGAGTCGTAATATTGGTGTCTAAGATGGTAACCAGTTCACTGTGGTCCCATCAATTACAGCATTTATCAGGTTATTTTATAGTTTCCTAATTTTCCTCAAAAGTGTTGTCTCCACCCATTAAAACCAGACCTTTAATTGTAACTATTTATTTAACTAACTACATGTATTTACATTAAATAGACCTCATTATTTTTATAGGAATTTAATCTTTGCCACTTATTTTCATAAAGTAGTAACTTCACATTAAGGAAATGATCTTTCTTTTTCTTCTCTCTGTCTGTCATTCTACTTTTAGACCTTACTGTCTTTCTTCATATTTCTCCAATATCTAAATTATATCACTGAATAGATATAATTTAATAGAAATGAACCTGGGCTAGAATATGTGATATAAGGCTCAACTCCATCCATCGGCCATTAGGCTACCAACTTTACTGACTGCATCAGCCCCCACCCCAATCAATCATGTCAACTGTTTATTGCCATTTAAAAAGTAGAGAAAACCCTAAGTAAGTTTTATGAAGAATCGTCCCTGTTAAAATAATGACATAAAAGTAGAAAATATTTCTAAAGCTGTATCCATATCAATGATATGCCATTTTTTTCCAACACTAACTGCAAAATAATCCATCAGATTCTGATTCAGGAGATGTGGCAATAACAATAACAAGATTGTCAAGATGACCATCATAGCATCCATATTGGATGTAATATCGGCACCATTTTCATTTATGAACCAACTAGATATCACAAGGTGTCATCTAGTGACAACCTCATGTTGATGTGTCTTTCTATGTAAGAGGAGGAGTAAAAACAAGATTTTTAAAATGGTTGACAAGGTAGCCATATTGGCTGTCAGATCAGCACCATTTTCATTTAAGACCATTGCACTGTAAGAAGTATTTTTGTGAAAACATTATGTTGATATGACCATATATCCAGGAGCAGCAATAAAATAATTAATTTTCAAAATGGCTGTCTTGACAGCCATATTTGATGTCAGATTGGCAACATTTTCATTAGGACCAATTTGACATCATATGATGTCTTTGGGTGAAAACCCTATGCTTATGTCCACTCAAGAGTATTAATTACACTTAAGATTTTCACACTGACTATCATAGTGGCCATATTGGATGTAATATCAGCACCATTTTCATTTATGGCCCAACTAAATATCATATGTCTTCAGGTAGAAACTGCATGACAATCTGACTTTCTATTTACCAAAATGAGCAATAACAAGATTTTTAAACTGGCTGCCAAGGTGGCCATGTTGGATGTCAGATTGGCACCATTTTCATTCAGGACCAACAAGGAATCATAAGAAGTCTTCTGGTGAAAACCCCATATATATATATATATATATATATATATATATATATATATATATATATATATATGACCATCCATTTAAGAGGAGTAGCAATAACAAGATTGTCAAGATGGCTACCAAGGTGGACATATTGGAGATTAAATTGGCAACATTTTCATTTGGAGCCTTTTAGTGGAAAACCCATGCTGGTATTACCATCAGATTAAGCCTTTCAAGATGGCCACTGTGGTGGCCACATTGGATGTGTGTGTGTGATTTGGATTTTTAACGTAATTTTTCAGTCATATTGCTATGATGTCTACAGTGTGGCAGTTTATAGTGATGTCTAGCACTGGGGCATCATACCGCAGACATGTAGCATGATGTCCCACCCAGTCACATTATCCTTACACCAGGCCAAACAGTCCTAACACTAACCTCTTAATGCTGATCTAAAAGCGAGGCAGCTGTTAGTACCATATTTATAAGTCTTTGGTATGACTTGGCCAGGGTTCGAACCTGCGACCTCCCACATCCAAGGCAGACGTTCTAACTACTAGGCCACCAGAGCGGTCCACATTGGATGTCTGAGTTGCATAATTTCACTTTTAGGAGCAACTTGACATGGAATGTTTGTGTACAGATTTAAGGCAAAACAAATACCCCTACTGAATATCTCAGCTTGAGCAAATGTGTTTCATGAATTTTTAGATAAATTGATCAAAAGAACCCTGGCCAATCTCGTACATCTTTGAAATAAGTACATTTATTTTATTTTACCTGTGAGAATAACACTTAAGCCATATTAACACTAGACTAGTCAATCCCAGTGGTCTTCATCTCTGAACTTTGAACCAGTCTATTCCTGTGTTACACTAACATGTGCCATATCTGATATCAGTCTGAGTATAGAATTAGATGGTAAAGCCCCTTGATAATGCTCTCAAAAATGTACAAAAAATGGCTAAAGAGCATTTTGAACTGTGACCTGGACCTTTGGCCCTTCAATCCTCCATAAATCCTTGTGAATCTAGTTCAAAGTGGGTTTTTCCCAAAATACTTTACCAAACAAGCCAATGTGACCATGAACTTTGACCTTTTAATCTCAAAATCAATAGTAATATCTTTCCTTACACACATATTTACGATGTCTGATGGGAATTAATCCTTAACAACAGTAGATAGTACAGACAGATCTGAAGACTTTACCCACTGTTCACCCACCAACAATTTAAACAATTGCTCCATGTGACCTTGCCCTTTGAGTCTTCAATTTCTGGGGTTTTTGCTTCTACTTGATTAATGTGGGCAAAATAGGATGGTGATCCACTTACAAAAACAGGAGATACTGTCCTTTAAAAACTTCATCCAACAAGTTAACCTGTGATAGATGGATGGAAGGATGTTGGACTGACATTGTGACTGCTATGTTTCTTGTTTGAGACATTTATCTCTGGCAAGAAAAAATGGGACCATGATTCCTTTCAGTTTTGTGAATAAGAGACAAGTCCATGTTAGAACAGTGCTCTGTTTATGTTAGTTTCTATATTGCCTATTTGAACCAGAAATTCTCTTTCTGTTTGTTTAACAGTATTAGAAATAAAAAATAAAACGATAGGCACTTTTTTCTGCTCCAGATGTTGTTTCTATTATTTTGTTACTCAAATGTATCACAAGGGCATAATTTATCCCTATTCAGTTCCTTGAAACAATGTGCATATAGTGTTTGTTTACATGATGACATAGGAACATCTTTAGCCCATTGATGTCAGATAATGTACCCATTGATGTCAGTTAATGTACCCACTGATGTCAGATAATGTACCCACTGATGTCAGATAATGTACACACAGACATACATATTAGAAGAACAAATGTAGCTATTCAGAATAACTGAAACAATACCAGTTGTCTCCTTGTCAACTAACCACTGGCTAAACTGCTATCTACTTTGTTAGTTTGACTACCTTTGAAACACGGTAACATAATATTTTATACTCTTCCACTGACAGAGCCAGTTTATATTTTGAGATGGCTTTTCAAAAGGTCATGAAAAGGATGCTTAAGCAAGTACATGTACACTGCTCATGTAATTTAAAGCCAAAATTTCATACAAATTAACCCATGTAAAAATCTAGTAATTTAATGCCAAATTTTCATACAAATTAACTTTTACATGTAAAACTTGATTAATGTAATGCCAAATTTTCATACAAATTAACCTTTACATGTAACAATTATGTAATTTAATACAAAAGTTTTATACAAATTAACCCCTTTACATGTAAAAATCAATTAATTTAATGCAAAACTTTTATAAAAATTAACCAACTTACATGTAAAAATCAAGTAATTTAATACAAAATTTTCATAACAATTAACCTTTACATGTAAAAATCAAGTAATTTATTACAAAATTGTCATAAAAAGTAACCTTTACATGTAAAAATCAAGTAATACAAAATTTTCATTAAAATTAACCAATTTACACATAAAATCAAGTCATTTAATATAAAATTGTCATAAAAATGAACCATTTTACATGTAAAAATTAAGTAATTTAATGCTAAATTTTCATGCAAATTAACACTTTTACATGAAAAAATCAAGTAATTTAATGCTGAAGTTTCATAAAAATTAACCTTTTTTTAAACATAAAAATCAAATAATCTAATACCAAATTTCCATACAAATTAAACCTTTTACATGTAAAAGTCAAGTAACTCAGTCACAATTTTCATACACATTAACTCTTTACACATAAAAAGTAAAGTAATTTAATGCCCATTTTTCATACAAATTAACCCTTTCAGGCATAAAAATCAGCTTAAGGCCAAATTAACCTATTACATGTAAAATTGTAATTTAATACCAAATTTGCATATCAATAAACCTTTTCAGACAAAAAAAATCAAGTAATTTAATGTCAACTTTTTATATAAAAGAACCCTTTTACATGTAAAAAAATTGAAAGTTTTTACTAACCTCAGTGTTTAGACTGTCAGTGATTGACTGAATACTGCTTGTAATTGACTCTGCTCTTGTAAGAAAGAACATCTCTGAACCATCATCTTCAGTCATAGAGGAGTTACTCCCCCTATAGGCAAGAGACTTATTATGCATCAATGAAAAGTTATTTCCCTTACATGGGTCACTACGTTTATCTGTTCTTTGTTTCTGACTAGCACTAGAACTGGAATACATATATTCATTCACCTCAGTGTGAATATCCGCAGATTCTTGAATGGAAGAATTTTCACAAGTTTTAGCTTTGTTTACACTTTCATTCTTCTCCTTCTCTTTACCACTTCCAATTGAAATGACTGAAAGAAATTTCTTTTTAAAGCTATTTGAGTGTTTTTCATGCTTTTGACTAGTACAATTTTCTGACTCGAATTTTAATACATTTTTTGAGATCAGCAAGGATTTGTCTGCTGATTCAGCAAATGATGTATTCATGTCTATTAAATCAGTCTCTTGCTTTTCAACTGATGTATCAGTTTCTATTAAATCAGTCTCTCGCCTTTCAACTGATGTATCAGTTTCTATTAAATCAGTCTCTCGCCTTTCAACTGATGTATCCATTTCTATTAAATCAGTCTCTTGCCTTTCAACTGATGTATCGGTTTCTATTAAATCAGTCTCTCGCCTTTCAACTGATGTATCTGTGTCTCTTATATCAGTCTCTTGCCTTTCTTCTGAGCCTAAAGAAAATCCATCACATGTATTATTTTCTGCATCAATATTAAAATGTTGTTTAGAGAAAACTGAATCAGTTTCTTTACTATTCTCTCTGATAATTTGTTTTGGTGATGAAATTACTGCACTGCTGTCAATTACAATTTCTTCTGTGAGTCTATTAAATTCCTCTAGTGTGCTATTTTGTGATGTTTTTGATGACGGTTTAAAATCTGCCTTGTTTTCATTACCTAATGATTCATCATTTTCATTTTTTTGAGAATACACTTTTTGTTTACGGTTTTTTGAGGAATCTTCAAAATGGATCCTTTGATTTGCTTTACTATATAACCCTGAGGTGTGAAGTTGCACCAATTCATGAGCTGGGTTACCGTTTGCATTTTTGTTATTTTCCTTATTTGCCTCCTCTGAAATATGTTTCAGAGAATGTTCAAAATCAAAAACTAAATGAGAAATTTCATTTTTCAATGTTGCAGGGGACTTGGGGTTTAACATAGCTGTATCTGGACAGCTCTTCTCGAGTTTCTGTCGTCTCTGTCTTTTAAACTCATCAAATGATGGAATGCAATTTCGACCCATTGCACTTCGTGGATGTGAACTTTGTTCATAAATGTCAAGGGAACTTGCAGCTCCAGTCGCCAAAGAATACCTCCTTGCAGAAGTTTTCAAAGCTGGGTTTCTATGAGAGTTAACTTCCTGGTTCCTATTTTTTACTGAATTAGCACATGAAATTTCTGAGCTAGCATTATTTTCACTACAGTTTTCATCTCTTCTCGAATTTGTCCTTGCTCTATCTAAATTACTAGTTCCCTTTGCTAAATTCACATTTTCAGAATCACTCTTTTCTTCATGATCAAATGGAAGTGAGAGGTCTAAATTGGAGACAGATTTTTTCATTCCAAAACTGTACCCAACACTGTGCCTGTGTAACAAATCTTTATGATTTTCTAAATTTTTTCTAAAGAGATCTGAATTCATTAACAAATCCACTCGAGAAGAAACTTGTATCCGCTTCATATTCCTTCGACTTGTGGATGATGTTTTTGAACGTGGAATAGGGGGTAAACCTGGGGTATAAGACCTTGATTTTGACTTGTTAATATTTTCCTGAATTGACCTTTCATGGTCTTCACTGCCGACCATTCCAAGGCTTGTTTGGCATCTTTCATTCTCTAAAAGTGGTGTCTCTCTTAAAAGAGCTTTGTCAACAACTTTAGCATTGTCTCCTAATGATCTTGCTTTGGCAAATACTTTTCTCTTTGATGGAGTTCTTGTCAAATTGACCCTATTTTCCCCAACAGCATCCACTGTGGTATCACCATTTCCATCATTGTAGGTTTTTACATCTGATGATGTATTGCTGTTTGGTGTTGTCAGTGTCTGATCATGAACTGGTTCTTCAGAAACATTAATAACATCATTTCTTTTCAAATCCTCTTCTTCTGAAAATATGGACTTATCTCTCTTGACAAAAGTTTCACTTGCGACCAAAGAATCTATTTTAGAAGATGTTATTTCGACATCTGCCATATCAAAAGAACTATGCAAACCAGTCAAAATGCCTGTAATGCTCTTTCTTCTTTGAGCTACATGAGACTGCATATATTCTTTCTCTTTATTGTCACAATGACTGTGTCTCTCTTGTTCACTTTCATTACCTTTACACAGAACACTGGAATCAGCCACAGAATCATTCTGAGACTGGTTCCATTTACCTGGATCCATTCTCAGATTTGAGTAAAACTTTTACAAATCTAACTTTTACTTAATATTCCTAAGGCAGATGTTGATAAAGATCCAAAATATAAAGTATTTTTTTGGAGGCGGGGAATATAAATTTGATCATCTTCCACCATTTACCAAGACTGTCTATGTAGGAGAGAAAGCTTCATTCATGTTGAAAAATAATAACCAGAAATCATCCATAATTGCACTGACAGACACTGAATACTGATAAGTTTATAAACTAAAATCTGTGTTATTTTCCACAAAATGCAACAGAAAACATTGTCTGGCATCCACTTCTCATTTCTGTCAAGTCTTCTCTTTGAATATCATGCCTTGTTTAGTATACAATCGACAGTCAATCATTAAGCTTCTCTTCTCCATTATTCGCCCATATACTTAATTTTGCCATCTGTTCTTCTGCAAAATGTAAATAAATAAAAAATATTCAATATGTATGTAAAATTGATTAGGCAAATACATTTGTTTACATAACACAATAAAAAGAATACTGAAATTCAACCCTTTAGAACAGCAAAACCCCCAACCCCTCCAAGAAAATACTGTGGATATTTGTCCCAGCCTACTGTGGTGAGGTTACAAAATGTATATAATGATGAAATTTGACCATGATCTTTGTGACAGGGTTGGCTGAGTTTACTGGAGAAACATGGAATTTAGAAACCATGTTTTATTGCTCTTTTTTCCAAAGGCATTATAGAGAAAGTATATAAATGGGGAAAATATTTATCAGTGACCCTTGACTCTGATACACGGGAAGTAATCAAAGAGGCAAACATAAGAATGTCATGTTTTTTTTCATAACTTCCAACAGCATCAAGGATATAAAGTAGAAACAAAAGAAACAATAAAATACAGACCTGTAACTATGACTTTGAAGATAGGACACCAAATATGAAATCACATATCTTCTAGTGACAATATACACCCATACCAAACAGCTAATAAGTTCTAGAGCAAAAGGTAAAATGTTCTTGAAACTCAACCCTTGAAATGTGACCTTGACCTTGAAGATAGAACCCCCATTTCTGATACAGACCTTCTAGTTATGATATACAGATTAAGTTTCATTCCTTAATCTCAGAAGACTCTAAAGTTGCAGGAAGGAAAAGAATGAAAGATGGAAAACTTCAAATATTGACTTGTGACCTTGAATTTGAAGATATGATCCTAAATTTGTTACACATGATGACTTTTTGTGATACTGTATAAGCATACAATATTTCATCCCTTAATCTTAGATGGTTCTAAATATTATAAAGTGAAATGGAAAGTGTGATTCAAAAACATAAAACACTAACCTGTGACCTTGACCTTATAGATAGGATTCCCAGTGTGGTGTGCAAATGCCCAGTGTGGTGTGCAAATACCCACTAATGATGATATACAAGTATACCAAGTTTTATTGCCTAATCTTAAATGGCTCTAAAGTTATAGAGCACAAAAGGAAGTGTGATGGACAACTTAAAATATTGACCTGTGACTTAAACGTTGAAGATCAGAGACCAAATGAGGCATGTGACACACCTAATGACAATGTAGAAACACACAATTTATATAAATATTCCATAATCTTAAATTAATTGAAAATTAAAGAGCAGAATGCAAAATGTGATGAATATTGAAAATTGACCTGCAACCATGACCTTGAAGATAGGACCCCCAATGTAGTACTCAATATAACTTCTGATGATCATGTAACAGCAAAACAATTTTCATTCATCATGGAAACAGATTGTGTCTTCAATGCATATAAAAAACATCATTATGAATAAATAGTTTTGTTTATCTGACAAGTTTCTGATGGGACCAAAGAAGTCCTTTTGGTTGAACATCTGAGATACCTGTATATTGCTGGAAATGTAGAGTATATTTTCATTTGAATAAAGCAGATTTATTTGACCTGGAGCTAATAGGGCAAACAAATGCATTTAAATGTACATTTTATTTTTCTATTATTCTGATATGGAGTCATTCATGTATGACGTCATGCAATTTTTGCCATTTTTTTACCTCCCCCTTTCCCCCTCATCATATTTTGTCACAAAAACCCAGACCTCCCTCTATGTGACATCACAAATCTCTTACCCCCTCCCTTTTTTCCACAATTTTTTGTAATACTGAAAGGTAAATGTAATGTAAATCAGTCAACTATACAGACAAAACAACAATCTTTTATGTAAAACAGTGTTTAATTAATCAGGCTTTTACAAGGACTGCTTGGCTAGTTAAAAGTTTATAAAATTATTTTAAAAAATTTAATTAATTTTAAACAAAAAACAAAATGAAATGTAAATTGAACACATCAATCACTTTAATTCTTTCTAACATTAAAGTTCAACAAATCCACAAATATTCTAAGGGTTTAAAATCTGAAGTATTTGTAAATGAATTACTTCTCTTCATAGTTATCATTATCACAAAGCAAAGTAAGATGCTCCTCCATTGAACGAACAAGAAATCCATTTGTTTCTAGATTAACATCATTTATTGGAAGGGATATTCCCTCCAAATCAAGCTCCTCCTTGTCAATCCAATCCACACTTTCTCCATTCTCCACATTTGCTAGTATGACCATCACTTTGCGTTGCCTTCTAGCAGTGACTCTCATTGGTCTGATGCACTTTGATGGAACTGCTAGTTGTTTGTGAAGGATTGAGTGACTGCGCAGCATGACCAGAGAGCTGAAGTACACATGGGATATCTTGCAAATTCTCTCATTCAGCACAGATTGAAGTGAAGGGCAATAAAGACTGTAGGAAATTGTCTGAAATGTGTTTGCTGACCAAGGTAGAATGTCTTCCATTTTGAGACTGAGTTGCAAATAGGATGGAAATCTGTGCAATGCTCCATCTGTTGCTAGTTCTGGAACTTTAAGCCCTTCACATATTTGAACAAGGGGTAAAGAAGGAGGAAGAAATCTGTCTTTTATCATGCTGATATATGAGCTTCATGCTTTTGAGCAGCAAACATTATCGTCACACTTCACAATCTGAAGCAAGTATTGACTTGAGCAGACATGGGTGTCACACCAGTTTTGATCTCCACACAATATATCCTGTTCCATGAGCTCTGAATTTAATTGATCCATATACTCAGCATGGTTGGGTAATTGTCTACAGTCAACTGTGACCATATTTCGGCCAATGTTTTTCTGGCAAATTCAAAGTTTTTCTTCTCTAGCTCAATGTCAATTGTTTTACCTCGTTCGTCTAAATGGCTGCAATAGTTGTCATGAGGTAATATTAATCCACTCAATTCCCTGCTCAGTGGTGCCATCTTTCTCTCCACTCTGTTAAAAGCACTTCATCCCAGAGCATTTTTTGCAATGAAGACAGAGTCAAGATCATGTTTTGAGAAATGATGGATGGCAACCTTAATGACTTTCTGATACTGTGGGTTTTCATCCAGCCCACCATCAACAATATACACGAAAAATGGCTTGACCAATTTATCAATACCAGTCCTGGATATGGTATCAAACTCTCAGACACAGCAACTTTTCAAAGTCAAATCCATGGCTGAGTGCTGTTGATGCAGAGTGTTTTCCAGATCGGATGGCTATAAACGCTGGGCCAGAAAAGACAACATTGTCTCTGTTTCTAAGACTGTTGCAATGGATCTCAGTGCCGGCGTACTCCAAGGGTATAAGCTTGTGCCGGGCAGCAACTACCTAGGCATGGTCAGGATGGCTTACTTTATGCTCAACATGCACTAGCAGTGGACTCTGATTATTGGTAGCGACCAGACCAATTGGGACATGACATTTATCGTCCTGGCTGATAAAACAAACCTCATCTAGTCCAAGCATGGAAGACAGTTCTTCCAAATGTCTTTTTGTAGCTGTGCAAAACTGGGCATTAATATGTTTGGTGTGATAATCATTTTGTGTTCTAATTAACTTTACTGGGATAGTGGTTACATGATGCTTACCTTCTGACGATGAACTACGCTTAGGAAGTAGATGAAGATATAGTCCACTTTGACTTATATTGAAGCCATCTTTCTTAAATGCTCTGTTAACTGATGTATGGTTTTGATACTTCTGTAGACTTCGAACTGTCTTTCTTCATGAGAAGCTGAGCCATGCATTGTGATATCCAGTATAGCTTGCAAAAGCAATGGTTGTTCCTCTTCGATTTTTGGTTGACCACATCTGGCCCCGATATTCAGTTTTGTGTGCAGTTCAGGATTATCTTCCAATAAAGCATTCAGTTTTTATTTTTTCAAATCCCTTGCTTTCTGGAATCTTCTTTGATCATCATTCTTCCTCATTAGTTTCTTTTCCAATTCAGTTTTTCTTTTTGTTTATCTTTTAACTCTAAGTTCTGCTGATTAGTCCTTGCTTCTGCTGATTGTATAAAACAATAAGGTCAGAATTTATAACATTAATTTGGGACTTCAAATGTAAACTGAACAGTAGCATTTCTCGGAGTAGCAAAATAGCTTGGAGAAGGCAATGTTTCAAAAGTACTAATATTCAAGACATCAGTCAGTTTGTTCATTGGACTCTAACTTATGCTGAGTAGAAACTTTTTTTGAAGCTGATGGTGCTTGTTTTGTCCAAAAGTTAAGAAGTGTTCCTTTTTTTGTAGTGGAGATCGCCTTTAGCTCTTGCAATATATGGCTAACTTTTCAGAAAAATCTGTATCGTTCTTGATACCATTCTGCTTTATAATAAGTTAATCTTGGCACTTCTTTTTAGTTTTTGTAGGATATGCTAGCACATAAGCATTAAATAAAGACTGATATAATTTATTTTTATCCATTGCTATGGGCTGCTGAAAAGTCATGAAAATTAAAACTAATGTAACACTGGATACCTTACGTTGAATGGTTTCAATAGCGTAAATGTTACTAGTGCCTCAATCTGGTTCAATCCTCAAAGTTCTTCTATCCCCTCATTCTGTCTTTTTAGACTGCTTTTCTTTAATGTCATCAAGCTTCAAAGACTCTTTGTACAAGTAGGACTGTTTGTAATTTAGCACTTCAGTGGTGTCAGCAAAACGTTTTCAATACAAGAAAGAAAAAAAAAGCTAACATTTGATATACTTATTCCCTTTAATGTGCGGTGTCCCAGCATGACAAAAGGCCCAACCTTGGCACTACTCAATTAATTATATTTGTTGTTTTTTCACATAAAAAATATTAAAATATTAAATGTTCACTGCGGACCGAATACCATCTTTAAACTTGCTAAACTCATGTGTCTTTGATCTCGTCAGACTGTTGTCAGGATGGTGAGCCTATTGTTTTACTTTTCTTAAATCTAAGTTTAATCACCTGTAGGCCTGTAGTTTATTTAGTCTACATTTTGTTTTTAAAGTGTATATTACATTATATTAAAAAAGGAATTACATAATTAAAAAAAACAACAGTTTAAACCAATTAAAGGTTATAACAATTAAAAAATATTTCATCTGAAATAACAATATTAATATAAGTCATCCACGAGAGAGTTGTTATCAATTGTGGATAAAAATGGACTGAGGATGCAGGCCACAAAATCTTTCTTGTTCTGACATTATTTTTGAAAGAAGCATTTCACACTCATATTTATTGTAACGTCACATTTCTTTAACCCCCCTCCCCCTCATCACACTTTGTCACAAAATTTGGACCCCCTCTCCCCCCTCACTCTGTGGCGTCATATGTGAACGACCCCTATGTGCCAGAATTTATTTTTTGAACAAGTGCTAGTAACCTTGAGTTACCATGCAATCTCCCATAATAGTTACCTCCCCTGAAAAAGCACCTCTAACATCCATTACGGTACTGGGACTTTTTGTTCCCTTTATGTATATATTTTACTGCCCCAATGTAGCCAACTTTCTTTGAAATCCAAATTTATTCCATCCCGTCAATAGGCAGTAAAATGAACGATAAACAAGCAATTCTATACTCAAAACACTGGACTCTATCAGGCAATTTTCCTATTGTCTACTTTTTTTATAAATATTTGTTCTATTTAATTGTTCAATTAAACATGCTCATGCATTGGTCCCATTTTATGTTATGTTAGCATGCAATAATGTAATTTGATGAACTGGCTATTTTACATGAAAAAAAAATGTACTGCATAGTTTGTTAAAATGTTCAATTTTTTTCACTCTATGTGCTAAAAAAGAGTACTATACTACATTAGTATAAAACCAGTCTCTTTCTATATTGCAGGATATTGCATCATTATAAATGCAGAATACATGTGTTCTTATATACTAATATAGCGCCATTATAAAACCAGTCTATTTATATGAACTGGTAGTAATATTTGTACAATAATATGGTATAACTATATATACATTTCTTCTCCAACAACTTTGTATTGCTGGAATCACAGTGTGACTGTAAGGACAGTAGTTCCAAAGTAATCCAGAAAAATTGTAAATCCAGCATGACAAAAATCAAGCACAACTCTATTTCCAAAGTCAAGGTCACATTTTTATACCACAGGATGGTCCCTTAATATTTCAACCCTAAATGTGTTATAAATATTATAAACAGTGCAATCTTTAAGTATCTTCTAATCTTTAAATTTATTGCTAAAAATAAAACCTCTTTTATTTTTTTTGAGTTATTGTTGTAAACTCTGTCATGTGTAAAAAGCAATGCGAGATCATTCAGGTTGCATATGTCGTTTCGAAGACATCTGCTGCAGTGAATGTGATGTGGCCTTGTCCTTGGAAATGCTACCTTGCCTTTAGAAATGGAGTCACACTAAATTTTTGCCATGCTGGATTTAAAAATTTTTTTCTTCCTCTCAATTACATTGGAACTGCCATCCTTACGGTCATACTACAATGGCAAACAGTTGATTATTAGCATTCCTTCTTTTAGGAAAGTACAATTTATAAAAATATTTTGAAAGTCTGAAAGTCATCAAAAAAGGTACTAGATTTTATATTGCATTCCTACCCACTCAAACGCTATGTTCCCAACTCGGGGGGGGGGGGAAGGGGAAGGATTTCTTTCCCTCTTCCGATATTCTGCCATTTTCTTACTACAGTGACAGAATTTCAAAAACCAATGGTCAAACCAAATAAAACACATGTACGATCCATTTTTTCCACCTTTTGACCCAATAAAGTTTTAAAAAGACAAAAGACTTGGGTGGTGGCAAGTTCCAAGAAAATCGAGATATTCTGGGAAAATTGCAAGTATTATGTTGAATATAGAATAAAGAAACTGATTTGGCAAATTATGTTATTACAGAACTCCCATGGGAGACCCATTTTGATTGGATGATATCATGTCATGTGATAATTCATGATATTGCACCATCATGACATGATAACATATTTTTACGGTATCTTGCAACTGATATGACACATTTACTTTTGTGAATCAGTTGATTTTGAATATGTTTGAATTAAATCATGTAATAAAACAATTATTGACCTTTGTTAAGATGGATATTAAGTATTGTCACCCACAAAATCTATCATTATACATACTCCACATGAAATCAAATGACTCTTGATCCTCAAAATCAGAAATGGCTAGACCATGCAAAGACATGCCCTTAAGGTACAATGGTGGAAACCATTTGTGGGCATTTTCTACACTACCATTTCAACACAATAACTGTCTTGACAGTCAAGTCAACTTGATATGCATGTAGTTAAATAATTTCCTGCATTGACTTACAGTGCATGTACTTCACTAAAGAACAATAGGAAATTTGAGCTCATATATTTCACACAAGAAACAAAGACATAGTATTCGGCGAATGTGGATATGTGAGAAAGCTTGCCAGTAGCTTCTCGTGGGTCAGTGGTTCTTTCCGCGGATTTCCCGGTTTCTTCCTCCACCATTAATACTGGCCGCCATGTATAGCCTATCGTGTGCTGAAAAATGGCGTTAAGCCCCACAACAACAACAACAACAACAAAGACATAGTTCTACCTTCATACATTTTGTAGATCACCACTGTTATCAACAGTTTCTGACTTCCCAAATAAATACATATGTGGGTAAATGGATACATTAAAAACAAAATTAGGGTTGGTAGGTTGGTACAAACTTTCTTAAAATACTTTTTGGGTCTGTAATTACATGCCTTCGTTAATTTTTTATCTCCCAAAATGTTTTTTTAGTTTTTTTCCAATTTTTTTTAAACTCCCAAAATTTAGTGTCAACAGGAAAATATAAGATCAGTTAGATAACCAGAGCCACATATACTTTTTTAATTTGGTCTTAACAAGCAAATTCACAAGTAGTTTGGTCTGCTTGTTACTGCTGCAATAAACAAGACATCTAATTTAATATTTGCATATAGGAATAGAATATATTTTTAACGTGGAGACACTTTCCTGAGTAGGAGATGATTAGCTAAGCAATTCTATAATCATTGCAAATAATGGAGAATGTTATGATTTCATTTCAATCATTAATGGCATGATAAATGAACGGGAGTCTTTTTATGACAATGTGCTAGGGTTCTGTTTTTATTAATGACAATATTCTGGCTGTAACAAAGACCTTCATGTCCTTGGTGTGTGTGTGTGTGTGTGTGTGTTACTTGGATTTTTAACATAGCATTAACAAATTTTCAGTCATATTGCTATGATGTCTGCAATGTGGCACTTTTTATAGTGATGTCTGCTAAGCACTGAGGCATCATACCGCAGACATGTAGCATCATGTCCCACCCTGGCACATTATCCTGACACAAGGCTGACCAGTCCTAACACTAACCTCTTAAAGCTGAGTGCCAAGTGAGGCAGCTGCTAGTACCATTTTTATAAGTCTTGGTATGACTTGGCCATGGTTTGAACCCGCAACCTCCTGCATCTGAGGCGGATGCTCTAACCACTTAGGACACTGGAGTGGTCTAACACAGAGTAAGAGAGCAAAAAAAACACTTTGTCTAATGCATTTCACTTTATGTTTACTTGAAAATATCAAAGTTAAAATTATTAAATTCATTGCATGTACAATACTATTGTAAGTTTTATATTTGACTATGCTCAGTCTTTAATTTGTGACAGCCATAAAAGTGATCTCCATTATAAGTATGGAAGCCTTACACAATGGATTGTTCCAACAATAATAATAATAATGTTTATCCATCAAGTCGATGAGGACCACTTTAGTCATCCAGTGTTATAGCAGGAATGAATGGTCTGTGGGAACGTAGGTGGCTGATGAGGACAATGTGTGCCCTGAATGTTCTATGACACTGTGGACACGGGATGTTAGCAACACAGGTAGTTGGGTTACTGGCTTGGTATGTCCTGGCCTGCCTCCGTTGTTCTGCTGCAGCATTTTCTTTGTTGGCCTTACAAGCTGCAGCTCCTCTAGTGATTAAGGTTCAGCATATGACCCTGTCCTGGGCAGTCTGCTCCCACTTCTCATAGCTAATGCCAAAGTTCTTTAACAACATCTTCAGGGTGTCCTTATATTGTTTTCTCCGGCCTCCTTTGTCACATTTTCCTTGTTCAAGAACACCATAAAAGAGTTTTTTGGAAGCTGGTTGTCTGGCATGCATGCTACATGACCTGTCCATTGCAACTGTGATTGCATCAGGATGGTGTAGATATTGGGCAGGCTTGCTTCAGCAAGGACCTCAGTATCCGGGATCCTGTCTAGCCACTTGATGTCGAGGAGTCTTCTGAGGCAAGTTGTGTGGAAGTGGTCCAACTTCTTCGCATGGCACTGGTACACTCTCCAGGTTTCATAAGCATATAATAGCACAGGGAGTACCATCACTCTGTACACCTTCAACTTTGTCTGAAGACTAATGCCTCTTCTGTTCCAGACATCGGCGTGTAGTCTGCTGAAGGCTGCACAGGCCTTTGCAATCCTGGCATTAACTTCGTCATCGATTACCACATTCTGGGACAGAGTGCTGCCAAGATAGGTGAACCTGTTCACTGCACTCAGTTTGTAGCCATAGACTGTGATGTTTGGCTCAGCATATGGTTTTCCTGGGGCCTGGCTGATACATTACTTCAGTCTTCTTTGTGATGACTGTAAGGCCAAAATTTGTGCAAGCATTAGAGAACTTGTCAACGCTGTGTTGCATGTCAGCTCCAACAATACTGTGCTCTAACATTACAAAACCAGAGTATTTAATTATGTGAATATATATTTTAACTGGTTCTCATAAGCAAAGAGCTGAATTAAATTTTCTTTTTATTTTAGGCTCTAACGTGTTGGCTCTCAATATGTATATCATAATAGATTAAAGTGGCAATATCTTACTGCATCCCGCACAATAATGTCAATGGTTTATGATTTATGTTCTGATGTGTTTTGTGCATATTCACAAAGAAAATGTCAGTAGTAACATGATTCTAACTCTGATGTAGTAACATAATGCTCTTTCCTAATTCAAGGTAAAACAAAAAAAATAAAGAAGACAGGATATCGATATTGTGGGATTTGATTTAGGCAGCCATACTTACCACTAGACCAAACAGGCATCTAAAATTTATGATAAAATAAAGTGAATTATATATTATGTACAGTTGCAATAATAAAAAATTGACCAATTTAACGCAATCAATGACCTTATGTATTTTATCGGAGAAGCAATGGTCAACTGAGTGGTTTTAAAGTGTTGGACCACTGTATTTGCAAAAAATGATCAAATAAATACAGCACCATTTGATTGAAAGCAACCTCAGCTACAAGTGACCATCTGTCATTACAATTAATGACAGATTGATTTAGTAACATAAATGCAGTAGCAGGAGCGAGCACCTGCTAAACATGGCCAAGATAGTTTCATCAAAATATGTGTTTCAAAATTGCTAGAGTCTTATTGTATAACCAGATATATATAAACACTAGCGATCTCTGTTTAATCCTTTCTAATTATGACTGCTGAGCAGAGTGTGCACAATTTTGTGTTGATGAATCCTACAATCATGTGTCTATGAATCCTGCAATCATTTGACAATGAATGATCATGTCTCAATGAACAGACTATTCTGCCATCACATTATCATTGCTGGATTTGGTACAACAATAGCTGCAAAAATGTATAGACCAGTGATGTTAAGATGTTAAGTAGATTTAAGACTCATCCCTCACCTACATAAATCTGTTTCTAACTCACTAAAATAGTGAGCACTAATTGTAAAGGATAGATTTTACCATATCAGCTGTGTCCTCAGAATGAGTATATTTTCATTTGATACATTTTTGTCATACATGGAAAGTCTGTGGAGAGTGATCATGGGATCATCAGCTGTAACCTTGGCAGTGTATTCTGTTGAACAGTATGAACTTCACAATATTTTCACAATAATATTGTAAAAAAGGTGCAATATCATGGTACATTTTAATTTATCACAACAATATTGTAAAAAAGTTTCAAAATCATGATACATTTTAATTTATCACAAAGATATTGTAAAAAAGCAGCAGTATCATGGTACATTTATGTATCACAATAATATTGTAAAAAAGTTGCGATATCATGGTACGTTTTAATTTATCATAATGATATCGCAAAAAAGTTGCACTATCTTGGTACATTTTAATCTATTACAATGATTTGCAATAACACAATACATTTTAATTTATTATACAATGATATTGTAAAAAAGGTTGCAATATCCTGGTACATTTGAAATCTTATTATTGTAAAAAAGTTGCAATATCCTGGTACATTTGAAATATTATTACAAAATCATGAGAACAGTCCTTGTTCTTTTTAATCAAATTCAAAGTAAATTTTCAAATAAATAATAAGGTTGGATATATCTTGCAAGTCTGGTGATGTCAATGAACTCATATTTGAAAAAGTCCTTCTTAATTTCTTTTCTCTTAATCCAATACAAGATTGGTATAAAATATTTAGCCCCCCACCCCCATTATGTGTTTATGTTAACCCAACCTAACCTAATTTTAACCACTGAACCAACATTTAAAACTAATTAAAACTGTTAAAAAGGAAAATCTGGTGAAAGATTGATGTAATTTTTCAAAAAATATTCATTGCATACACGAAAATATATGCCCTATGCTCTGTTCATACAAACATGGCCTATTTCAATAAATAGAAAAAGACAAAAAATGCTAATCTATCATTAGCAGAAACATATTCTGTTTTTGCCTTATTTGAACAAGTGCCAGTACACCAGAATAATATTTACTCTCTAGGTGTAATTGGTAGAATATAGATTTGCCATGATGAATGTGAGAACTTTCTGAGGTCAAGTGTTTTTCAACACAAGATCAATACCTGTAAGATATTTTGCCTCACAGCCTTTTTGTTTTGTTCAGGAAGCCATCCATAAAGCGTAATGCTTCCTGACAAAACATGTGGTGTTGGTCAATGAGATCTATTATTTGGTCTCATTATTTTGCTAAAAAAATTTTCTCCAATAAGCTAATAGTGCCAATAAAATATAAAAAAACACAAACTGCAACCAAGTCTGATAAACTAAGGGATATAAAATTATTTATATTTCTGGGAGATAAAAACTTCAAATTAGAGAAATGATGTGTGTACATGTATGCCCAGCTTCATTATCTTAAGCGATCCACTTCATTTCATACTGACCCTAAGCATATGTACTTAACCAAAACACTGCTCTAAATAAGTTTCCTCTCCTAAATAAGAGTTACCCCCCCCCCCATCAAAATCAACTGACCTATGAAAGAGCTTGTTACATTTGACATATTCAACCTGTGATTAATTTGGTTTAAACTGGAGAAACTGGCATGCAATATGTGCGGCTTTGTATATGGAGGCCATAATGATTAATCCAATGACCTACCTATGTCATATAACAAACAATCTGATTGGCTCAGTTTCTTTCTGCTTCATTCAATCAGATGGCTGAGCAATTGATCAAAAACATTTAAACGACTTTGAATCCTCCAGCTTAAACTCTTGTCAACTGGCCGAGTCCATGTCTGCACACAGTACATGATCCCTATATTCTTTTTCTGGGAGTTGTCATGGGTTCAACATGTACCCAGAACACCCTGGGTCAGTTTTCCCTTTGTTTCATTGAGAGGCACTTGGCTCCCACTTCCTGGGGATCACAAAGCTCAGTGGTTCTTAACCCATGAGTCATGACCCAAAACTGGGTCAGTGTGCTGTTTTGAGTGGGTCAGCAAGATTAACCTTACTAACTGGAAATTTCCTACCCAAGTAATTTTGTAAGCATTCGATGGGTCATGAGGCTAACACCACAAACCTAATCTGGGTAATTGTCGCCCAGAAAGGTTAAAAAAATAGCTAGCAATGAGCACAAGGTTCTCAAGTTACCCACTATTATTTTCTGCTGTGTTACACCAATTATATATTTTTCAATTGTCATAACAGAATTTGTATAAGATAAGATTTAAAACAACAATTCAAAATAAGCTCTAATGAGCTTTTACTGACATGACACAAAAAAAACCAATAAAGACATTAAATCAAACATGATTTGCAAAACATTCCAACACAGCATAATATATTGATACAATTGAAAAACAACACAGTGCAGAACTTAAAATATAATCAAGCAAAGCATCTTAAAAAGCAGTAATTAAAAGTGAATTTAGCATTTAGGTAAATTAAAAACCTCAGGTTATGATGATTTGAAGGATGAGAGAAAAAAAAAAAGAAGCTATCTTACTGAAAATTACAGGTCAAATTAAAAATTTAAATTAAATACAAAGGCACCAATTTAGGATTGAAAGCATGCTGAGATGCAGATTATGCCTCACTTAAAACGAAAAGAGCTAACAGTATGGCACTTGATTATACATAAGACAAGGACAAATAAAACAAAATGGTATTAGAGATGTTAGTTGTTGTCATCATGGCAGGAGTGGGGGGAGGGGCTATTTTTTGCAAATACTACACTATTAGTCTTTACCACTCCATGATCTAAAAGAATTGAAATTTGATTGCTCTCTAAGGTGATTAGATGGTTCATTCCACAGAATGGCAGATGCATATCTATAAGATTTCTTGCAATATGTTGCGGTTTTAATTCTTTGGACATCTAAAATATCTGAATATCTAAAATTTTATTTATTATATTTAAAACATGTAAAATCATCAAAACATTTGAAAGCACACTTATTCATAATTTTATAAGTCTCTAGTGCCTCAGCCCCAAGTCTGTATGCCTAATGCCTGAAAACTGCTTGTAAAATCATCATGTATTAATCTCAGAGCATGTTCTTGTATTTTTAAAGTTTATTAGTGTTCATGTCACTACAGGAATGCCAGGCTAAAGAACAGAAATCAAAATTAGAAAGGATAAATGTTTTGTAAGATTGTCAATTTGTTGAATCTAGTTAACCTATGGCTAGTTCATTTCAAGAAGCTTTCCTACAAAGATTTGTTTAAATGTGAATCACATTGCAGTTGATAGTCAATGTGACTCAATGCCTAGCCCTCAGTTACTGAGACCAGCTGCTCTTTGTGAGCATTTCAGTAACTAAATATGACATGAACTACTCCATATGAGCATTGCAGTAACTAAATATGACATGAACTACTCCATATGAGCATTGCAGTAACTAAATATGACATGAACTACTCCATATGAGCATTGCAGTAACTAAATATGACATGAACTACTCCATATGAACATTGCAGTAACTAAATATGACATGAACTACATCAACTCTGTTGCACAACTGGTTTTTTGGATCAGAGAATTTACATCCTGATGAGACGAAGTGCATGAAACAAACTTCATCAAATTCATTTTCTAGTATTTAATAACAACAAACTGCCAAATAACAGCAAACAGCCAAATAACAGCAAACAGCCAAATTAAGCCCTGACAAGTACATTCTGTTACAGATTTATCTGCACATCATGCTTTGTATATAGTGATGATAATGTGCATCACTCCATTTTTCCCCTAACTTCTTGTGGGTCAGTGGTTATTACCGTGGTTTTCCCATTTTTCTTCCTCTACCATTTATACTGGCCACCATGTATAGCCTATCTTGTGCTGAAAAATGGTGTTAAACCTACAACAACAACAACATCTCCCAAACCCAGTACTGTATAGATATAGGTACTTACAAGTTAAGTCCAACTTCAAACTGCACAGACCCAGATCTGCCACTGCATCATCATTTGAGTCTATGCAATTTCTAAGGAGTATTCAGTAAACCATACACTCTTATCTGCCAGTGCATTATGCAATGCCAGATCTGGGTCCTGGATGTGACTTATAAGTTGGTACATACTGTACTTATCCATAAGATAAATGATGAGGAAAAGACTCAATTCAACTTGCACTGTTGAGAAAAGTTATTATTAAAATTTCTTCTCATAAAATTTGCTCCACCTCAATCAACAAGAGTTCATATCAAAGGACACTCACACAAAATTTTGCTGCTATGCTTTTCTTTCCAGAGCGACACAGTTAAGCACTTTGGTCTTTACAAGAAATGCAAGTAATAAAGAGATAGTGAGCACAGATAGATCATAACTAAAATATATAAAACAGTGAATAGCCTGCCTTTATGTGCATGATTTAACATTGATTCCATGGGAGGTAAATCAAGAAAAGATAACAGTTTTGTTCAATAATGACTTACTGGGATCAATAACCACTGTAACAGTACTTTGATTACAGTGACATGGCACTTACTAAAGCATTATTTGAGGGACAAGTGTACTGCATTACAGGTGCATTCACTCTATATTTGGGTAAATTCAACCAAGCATTACTTATTATTCAGTTTAAGGTAATTTAATTCAAGGTAATCCATGGACACAAATGCCTTGAGATGTCTTACATTGAGTGTGTTTTATAATGAAGGACATCTTATATTGAATGTGTTTTGTATAGAGGAACATCTTATATTGTGTTATATTCTGAAAGACATTTTCTATTGAGTGTTTTATACTGAGGGCATCTAATATTGAGTGTGTTTTATACTGAAGGCATCTAATATTGAGTGTGCTTTACACTGAGACATTTTCTATTGAATGTTTTATACTGAGGGCATCTAATATTGAGTGTGTTTTATACTGAAGGCATCTAATATTGAGTGTGCTTTACACTAAGGGGTATCTAATATTGAGAGAACTTATTATATTTGCTCAAGTATAACATGTGACTTGTCACTGTGGCCTATGCAAAAATTTTTTAAAATCTATTCTTTACAATCTGCATTCAGTGTTTTGTTGTAAGTTTTGGAATTGTTATCAGTACCTGTAGTCTAGATTTTAACTTAGCGTATTTTTATAGTTGTATCTGTGCTCAATTTGGGTCCCATTTCATTTGTAGTCTTTATTTTTATTTAAATTTTGGGCTTTAGCCTCAAGTATTTCATTTGTCATTGTTCAATATAAGCTAGACAATCAAGATATTCCATGCACAGTTCAAATGATAGTACAGTACTTGCATCACTGTTAGAACACTCACTCTAACAGTCATTCAACTGACTGCACCTGGACTTGATCTTGGTCAATAAACTGCTTCACACATTATAAAAGGCACGAGTGACATCGTTATGACTAAGAATCAGTCTGGTATCATAAATCTGCATTTGCAGTTTTCATAAAAAAAACTTGATCAAATGTCAAAATTCACAATTAAAATAGTGAAATTTACAAAATTTTCATATAGAGCTATGTTACATAGTGACAGACAAATAAGTGTGGTAAATAGTGCCAGATAAAGAAGTTTGGTACACAGTGCCAGATAAATAAGTTAAGTACACAGTAGCAGATAAATTAGGCATAGCAACATCTAACCTTGGACTAAAGCCTAATCTTTCCATACAACTTCCTTTTTGGCAATATGATGGTACTACCTAATTGTCTGACAAAAGTAAAATTTGGGAATTAGACCACTATGTATTTAAATAGGAATATTTAACTCATAAATCAAGAGGACAAATTTATGGGACTTTACTCAGATTTTAGTAACATCATCTAAAATTCTTGTATTTTATTTATCTTCTGACAATTTTACCTTCAGGTCCATTCGGAAGTATCAACTCTAAAATGCAGCATTTCTATATTACTTTGCTGTATTCATATTATCTATATATATATATATATATATATACATATATATATATATATATATATATATATATATATATATATATATATATATATATATATATATATATATATATATATATATATATATATATATACAGTCTGACTTCTACATTGTAGCAAGAAATACAACTGTAGAAAACAATACACATAAACCATAGGATGTTGCTAAAACTGTTTCCTTCATACTTATTTCCTTGACAACTCTGAAATCATGACTTTTGATAGTTCAGAGCCAGATAAAGTAACATTTTTCAGATTTAAAGGGAAAAAACTTTAATCTGTAAATGGGAAACACAATCTCATATATAAAAAACTTTAAAATGTCTTTGGCAGTTTGTAATGGCTTACAGTAATATTACGTTCGTGGCACAATTTTTTGTTCCCCAATATATGATAAATAATATCCTTCATTCTGACACAGAGAATCATTATATATATATATATATATATATATATATATATATATATATAACTACCTATATATATATATACTTATATATATATATATATATATATATATATATATATAATGCAATAAATTGATGACAAACAGTGTAAAACTAGTTTCTAAGCACTTTCAACTCTGAGTCTTTCTCAAAAGCAAATACAAAACAGAGATAAGACAAACAAATAACACAGAAAGTGTTGAGGCTACAAAGTTTTGCATGGCTATTTCTACAGGAATAAAAGCTTGAAAATTTTGATGTTTCAAATAGTTGGCTTCAACTTTTATGCTGATCCTGAAAAATATTTTACATTGACCTAGAAATCAATGAGCCATATCACCACTGAAAGGACTGTTATTCTCCATATGATTTGTTGTTGTTGTAGCTTTTAATGCCATTTTTCAGCACACCATAGGCTATGCATGGCGGCCAGTATTAATGGTGGAGGAAGAACCCAGGAAAACCCCAGAAAGAACCACTGACCGACGAGAAGCTACTGGCAAGCTTTCTCACATACCCACATTGGCCGAAACCGAGACTCGAACCTACACAGACAGAGGTGAGATGGCAGTGATCTGTAACGGACAGCGCTTTGTACCACTCAGCCACTCGGGGCCCCCCATATGATTTGTATTCTTTATATATATATATATATATATATATATATATATATATATATATATATATATATATATATATATATATATATATAAACACATACTGCTGTATTGCAGTGGAGTGATTAGGACGTACTGTAATGCTAAACAGACACATGCATTTTAGAAAATGTTTCTTAACCATATAATTTAACATCCCCTAATGATGGTTAAGAATGGTTGCATTATATCAAGGTATGGTCTCTCAAGAAGGAGGCGGATGGATGTTAAGAAAGGTTGCAGTATATCAGAATCTCTAGAATAGGGGTGGATGGCTGGTTAAGAAAGGTTGTGTAGTGTATACAGTTATATATACCATCTGTACTTGCTTATAAGTTGGGTCAAACTGCAAACAACATAGACCATGATCTACCATCACATAATGGACTGGCAGATCAGGATCTATGTTGTACTTTCTACTGATTACTATTAACAAACTCCACTGACCCAGATCTGCCAGTGCATTATGTGACAGCAGAACCGGGTCTGTGCAGTTTGCAGTTGGACTGACTTAAAACTGAGTATATATGGTAGATGATTCCCACACAAAATGCTCCTGAGAATGGAAATTCAATAATGAATACCCATAACATGGAAAAAGTGTTATGCAGAAGCATGTGGGTACATTTCTTTTGTACAAGGCGTTTCCAGTTTTAGTAACTTGGAACACACTAAATTTGCAAAACCACTTGAAACTGAATCTCCTGCCAGACTGAGAATTTTTATATCAGCAGGGTACAAATGGATCTAAAAATCTTATCAATGTTTGGTTACTGATATGAAACCTGTCAATACAAAAGTCAATACAAATCATATTCTAAGTTGCCGATAATTTATCAATACATTCTATGCAACGAGAACATGACTTGCATTTTGTTGAGGTTTTTGGAAGATAAATAGTCTTAGCATTAGACAACTTTTATAGACCCAGCTGACATTATATAAAGTGCAAATCATTCCTGTGGAATATTGGATTACAATTTATAGATAACCTGTGGTTAATCTAATCTTACCATATGTTGTATACAAACCCATAAATAGTGCTTTCTGTTGTATAATACATTAACTTAGAAAAACCAGGATGACAATTTACAGAGCACCTGTTACTACTAACATACCATGACACCTATTACTTTTACTACTAATATTACTACTAATACCACAATTACTGAGTTGTTATTGTTGTCAAGGTACATTTGTTTTTGTGTAGTTACACATGGGAGTCTGTTGATAATAATATACTTGTTTAAAGCAAATCTGGAAATCATCCTAGCCATTAACATAGATTTTTATGGCCATATCAATAGGTATCATTGATGTACCTTGTGCAATGGATCAAGGGTGACTGTTACTTTGACATGCAAAATTCCAAATACAGATGTACCAGTATTTACAATCCAGGTAAAAGTACATATCAATAACACATTAATCATAAAGTATATTCCCACAGTGACAAACATATAATCCCAGCAAAATAACAAGAGGAAATATATTCATGATGGTGCTTTTCAACAGAACCCACTATATCTCAATTATTTGTAAAAAAAAAAGGTCAGGCAATAAATTTCAAATTATCCAGAATTAAATCTGTTACATTCCTGAAATTGTTATCTTATATATCCTCTAACTTGCCATGGATAACATTATCTCCAGCAATGCATACTCTGCGCCTCTTTCCATGGATAACATTATCTCCAGCAATGCATACTCTGCACCTCTTTCCATGAATAACATTATCTCCAGCAATGCATACTCTGCACCTCTTTCCATGGATAACATTATCTCCAGCACTGCATGCTCTGCACCTCTCACTTGTCCATGGTAACATTATATCCAACAATGCATGCTCAGTACCTCTCACTTGTCCATGGTAAGATTATATCCAACAATGCATGCTCTGCACCTCTCACTTGTCCATGGTAACATTATATCCGACAATGCATGCTCTGCATCTCTTTCCATGGATAACAATATCTCCAGCATGCATCTCTTACTCTCAATGGATTACATTATATCCAACAATGCATGCTTTGCACCTCTCAGTCTCCATGGATAACACTAATTATATCCAACAATGCATGCTCTGCACCTCTCACTGTCCATGGTAACATTATATCCAACAAGACATGCTCTGCAACCTCTCACTCTCCATGGATAACATTATCTCCAGCAATACATACTCTGAATGTCTCACTCTCCATGGATAACAATATCTCCAGCAATACATACTCTGCATCTCTCACTTTCCATGGATAAAATTATCTCCAGAAATCCATGCTCTGCATCTCATACTTTCCATAGATAACATTATCTCCAGCAATGCATATTCTGCAGCAAAATAATGTGATAAAGTGAAACTACCCGAAACCTGGCCTTCTGTAATCAGGTCTCCCCTACAAAACTGACAAAATAGTCTGGTCTCAATATAGCCATTCTAATGCTTATTTAAGTGAGGTCCAACTGCAAATGAAACTGACCCTGATCTGTTCTTGTATAGTGTGCTGGCAGATTAGGTTCTGTGTTGCTTGTTCCACTGCTTACTCCTAAGAAACTTCATTGATTCAGATCTGCTATCACATAATGCAATGGCAGATCTGGGTCTATGTAGTTTGCTGATGGGCTCGACTTATGCATGAGTATATGTGGTCAACCTCTGTATATTGCCACCTCCATACCATTCATGACCCAGCAAATAGCTTTAGGTTTAGGCAATTTGCACTTCATGTAATGCTTTGTGATTGTTTGTTGTTTGCTTGTTGTTTTAAAGGCACATCAACACAAAGACTATATCAAGCCAAGGCAATTTAAATACCTTTCCCAGATACACACCATGGCTTCTGACCTGGCCTGGTCTGGGCAGGGATGAACCTGTAACATTCTGTATGGCCACATTAGTTCAGCATGCTTACCACTGAGCCAGCATGTTACATGTGACAGTTTGCTAACTTATTCACTTGACAATTTCTATAGTTTTGTCATAGTAGGACATGTTTTCTCAAGATACATGCCCTATTGACATGTGCCTTTTAAAACTGAAATTTGAGCTGAAGAAAGATATTAGCTCATTTCTGTCAAATCAAAGGAAACAAATTAGATAACAACTATCAAAATTTGAAAAAAATCTTTTGTTGCTTTAATCCTTTGAATTGTTATTTTTGAAGTAAGAGCCAGCTTTGTATGTAGTTTTGGAGAATGATAAGTATTTTTCACAAGCCATTTGTCGCTGGGATAAGAATTTTTAAATATAAAAAATTCACATCTGTTGGGTTCGGCATTAGAATAATACACTTATTGAATACCATAAATACACACTTATATGTCAAGTCAAATTACAAACAAAAATATAGACCCTGTTCTGCTGGCACATAATATGCAGGTTGATCATGGTTTATGTTGTTTGTTCTATTTATTATGCCACATAGATCCAGATCTTCCAGAGCATTATACAATTACAGATCTAACTACATGTATAAGGTTTGCAGCTGGATATGACTTGTACACAAGTAGATACAGTAAATACAGATCTCTACTAATAATCATTTTATAGGATAGCTGTCAACAGCATGTAACATTGAGAATTTTTTTGCCATTTATATACAGTATCCTGCATTTTTAAATCTGATTTGCTCTTATAGTTCTTTAGGAAGAGTTATTTTTCATGGTAAAATCAATCATCCAATGTA
>JAECUM010012457.1:0-62381 GCA_016617855.1 Megalonaias nervosa | reverse complement strand
TTTTTAGGTTTATGTAATTCGGCTGCAAGATCATCGTATAATTCTTTTCCAAGACCTAACTTATATTTTGTTCCTATCATTACTTGAACTAACCTTCTATCAAATCGTTCTCTCATATTTGTAGGCTCATATCACATAGTTCATCTAGCATTATCTTATCACAGCCAGGTTTATCTTGCTCGTTATCACGATAACAAATATCATGACGCATTGCTATTGCATCAACTTGATTATAAGGGTCTTGTCCTGGTAATGGATTATCGTTTTCATCTGTTTGTCTAGTGGATTGTATGGCCCGGTATATTTATGGCCAGGTAATATCCAACCTCCTTTTGGTTTTGGTAATTTCCCAATATATTTGTGGATGTCAATACCGCTGCCAATTACCTCACAGTGATTGCATGACTGACAGTACGTAACAATTTTATCTTGTTCGATACAAAGATTTTTATCACAATCACAATTACATTTCATTTTATTTTTTAATTGTCGACAAAATATTTACCTTCGTCAATTAATCATGTACTAAAATAACCTTGTCACACATTCCAGCTACAGATAATTTCTTTAAAAACATACTTTTTTTTTCTACCACAAACAGCGCAAATGCTTTTTATCATCGTTCTGTTATTTTTTGTTTTTTCCGTTGTCTCATCTTTATTTTCTGTTTTAGTTTTACATTTGAGACAGTACATTGACATTTTTTTATATTTGTAAGTTTAGATAAAATTAACTGCAATTTCATCATTTGCGTGAGAAGGTTGCTTGTCAAATATACTTTAAAAAATCATGGGATTGGGACATCTGTCGGATAAACATAATACAATAGCTGATGTTCCAACTGGCTGTAGTTGATTAGATGAGTAATTTATTTTTTTAAATTTTTTAAAAATATATATTTTTATAAGATCACTCCGAGGAAATCCGAACGAATCAAAATAATTATTATCATAGCAACCCAGTGAGTACCAGATTCATCGTTGATATTTTGTATATTTACAATACACGAACCACCTGCTGGTACATTATTTAATTCGTCTTTGGAATATACTCCACGAAATCTGACAATGCCATTTAATTTTCAATAATGTCAAAATTACTCAACGCGACAGGCGTTGTCAACGTCGTCTGGTGCCTGGTAGAGTCATTCCACGCCCTATCCCTAACAGATTTGGAATTAGATTGCCTGCTAACCCTGCTAAAAGTGGAGCAAAAGGAATAATTCCTCCTTGTTTTGTTTCCCCTGGCGACTTTGTCATTGTTTTCTTTGGCGACTTTGTCGTTGTTTTCCTTGGAGCTTGCTGGCATTTTATTGTTGTTGTTTCCCCTGACGATAAAATCGTTGTTTTCTTTGGCGACTTCTTTTTTTTAGTTGTTGACGATCTTGATTTTTTAGATTGTGTCGCTTGTGATTTCTTTTTAGCTGGCATTATATTATTTATTGTTATATAAAACTAACGATAAATTTGTTTGATTCCATCACCAGAGACACCGTCTCCAGATACAGCTTTTTTAGTTGCTCCAGATACTGCCCCTGACGCTGCCGCTAGTCAAAGTGTTCCTAGTACAGGTAGTATTTTTTGTATTGCGCTAGCTATTACAGAAAATGCTGGTCCCAAAAATCCGCCGTGTTTTGCCATCGCTGTTATTTGTACAACAGATAGTTTGAGAACAAAGGGTTTTCCCTGCTCGAGTTTATTAATTTGCTGTCGAGTTAACACTACTTTCACTGCAGCGGTGCTGTCAGTCCCTAGAGACTTTATCATTAGAGAGACAGAATTACGTTTAGGAACCACTGCTGATAATTTTTTAATTTGGCCGGGTGTTAGGTATATTTCTCTGGTTGTGTATTCCGTTTTCATTTTATACTTGTTTGTTAGATTAAACTTGGACCATCATCCTACCTTTTTCAGAGTCAATTGTCAAGAATCTATCGCTAGACAAAAGCGCAAATACTTTTAACAGATTTGTTGGAACTCCTCCAAGTGTCCAAGTTACTTCTATTTCTGCGTTTGAATTAATCATTCGATCGGAGTGTTTTGATACGTCAAAGAAAAAGATAGGATAAAGTATACGAAATTCTTCAATATTAATCTGTGATCCGCTATCAGCGTCCTGATATTTTTGCATCGCTTCCATCAGGTACATATACGCTCTCGTAACATTTTTACCAGCGCCGGCTGTAAAATCACATTCGATCGCTCGTTCTGGGTATTGTTTATTCTGACAAATATTCTCCTGACATTAGCGTTATCAAAAACAGAGTTATTTTGTAGTTGGCTACCAAGTCATGCTGTTTCTTGAAAGACAACAAATATATACCTTGGTAATTGTTCGCTCGAAGTAGCTGTAATACGCCACGTGTAATAGATTGCGTTAGGAACAGTTGTTTTATATATTTTATGCTGAAGAAAATACATCTTTTTTGTAAAAGCCTCTAATGTTGTGTTAAGTTTTGTTAACCTAGCTATTGATGGAACAATTTGAGGCATCTACAGTGCTAATTTCGTGATCACAAACTTATGATCCGCTCCACCAACTCGAATAAGACAATTATTTTGGTCTGCTCGATCTAAAATAAGTGTATGTTTCAACCCTCGAAATACCTTCTGATAGTCGTGACAAAATCCAAATATTGTTTAACGGCAACATCATTGTTATTTGTTGTGATCCTGCTGCAAGAGCTTTTCGCTTGGTATACCCCTCGTTGTAACGTTGTTGTCGTATATTAATAAAAGACTTGCTGACTAAATCTAACATAGCTACTCCATTAGCAGCTGCACCTGGTGGTGTTATACTAAAGTTGTTGCATGCTTCTGTCAACGAAGTTCTTGTTTCGTCTGCGTTTGCAGCTGCACCTGGTGCGTCTATTCCAAGGCTTCCAGCATTCGCTATAAGAAAATTTCTATCACCAGATCTGCAGCAGCATCAGCGCAGTGTACAAAATCACCGCCTAAAATGAACTCACTTCCAACAGCTTGCCCAAGTCCTGTATCCTTGAACCACACCATATTTGTTGCAATTGATCTCGAATAATCATCGCTAAACGAAACAATATATATTTAATATTGTACTTGCAACCGGTAACCAATTGTCAATGTCCTCCACAGTTTGATTTGCTGGTTGATATCGTGCACTTTTAAACAAACTCCAGCCATTATTTACAGCGCAATTTCTGTTTCAGCTGGAATATTACCATCAGCCGCATCTAATATCCTACCACGAACTTCTAGCATGGCCTTGTGCGGCAATAAAAACACGTCTTCGTCACGTGTTAAAAATTCTTTGACCAGCTTTATTTGGCTAGTTTGAGTTCTCGTCCAGGTATTCAATATACTCCAATTCTGTTGCTGTATTGTCGGTATCATATTCCTCACCAAAATCAAGATAATTTTTAACTGACATACTTTATTTTATAATCGTTACACAAAATTGTAATGTCAGATCTGAGATAAATCTAATTTTCGTCTTATTTTATTTACTAGCTTACGTACCACCTCCTCACCGCGTGACGACAGTAATTTTTTTGCGGTAGCTATCATAGCTCGTTCCGTTTTCGCTGTTGGTGCAATATCTGATATTGTTCGTTTTATTTCCACGGCAGAAGGTGTTGTGCCTTTAATTTTATCACCGATTTAATGCCCTACTGCAGTGCCAGCTGCTGACGCAGCTCCTGTTGCAAAAGCTTTGCTGGCATCAAGTGCAATTGGTGCTACTTTATGCGCAATTCTTGGGATATTCTGAGCAGTTGTTGTAAATATATTTTTAAAAAATCCACCTACAATAGTTCATTGATAAATTTTTTTCTCTCATCTTTGTTATTCAGTATTGACCTATAAAATTTATGTCCGATAGTTTCGCTCGATAACTACGTTGTTGCGCGTAAGTGTAAGTAATACGTTACAATTTCATTGTTAAGATCTATTTGTCGTCCTGATTGATCTGTTAGTTGCATTATGTTTGTGATCTGGTTTTCAGGAGTAATTGGATAGTATATTATTTGTCGAAGAGTAATTTGCATCGGTGAACCAGGTGGGACATCTGGTGAAAAACTATAGATTGTTTGACCTTGACTCCCCATCGCTGAATAAGATCCTGGTGCAACAGAATAATTAATTAAAATTGTATTTACTTGTTATTTTAACTGGCAGATCTCCGTCATACGATACACTTTGTTCTGCCACACTGCCATATTGTTTGCTTTTAAAGCCTAATAATGATGCGATACTAGTTGCTGGTGAAAAATCAATTATCAAATTACTTTTTAATGTGATTCTGGCTTGTAGCATATTATAGTTTGGAGTTAATTCAGAATTGTCTGCGGCAGTGTATTTTGTTATCAACTCTCTTATTGTTTTGTTGAGATCAGTTACATTATGCGCCCCTTGTGGTATTTTGACTGATACCCAAGCACCAGAATTAAATGTAAAGTCGTCATTGACGTTCAATTTTTACATTTGCCATAGAATGCCCTACTGTAGCAGAAATCAATCCAATTTCGTATTGTTTACCAGGATCAAGTATTATTGGTGGATTATAGTGGACAGAAAAGTTAGCGCTGTCATTCGTTTGTGATGAGTGGAGCAATGTTGTTGACATTATATCAATGTTGTTAGATAAGATCGCCATGTAAAATTTCGTATTCGAATGATGTTAGTAATGCACTCGATCTATGATTATCTAATATATCAATAATTTTGTTGTCGATTTCAGTGCTTTCATTACCTGCTTCTTTTGATGATATTAATAAGATAAGTCGGTCAACCAGTTCGGCGTTTGATGTAAAAATTTTAATGCCAGATCCAGTGGTTTCCTCTGGTAATCTTTTATCTCGTTCGCTTTCGTATTTATTAATTAGTCTTTTGAAAGTCCATTTAACATAACCTCCTGGTTTATTTCGATACTGTTCTGCTGTTTTAAACATTATTTCAGCAATAATTCCTTCTCTTATAAAATCATATATTTTTTATAAATTCTTTTCATCTCTTATTTTTTTTATTTTTTCATCAGCGTGTGAACCAGATTCTATAATTTTTGGTAATTTTTCTGTTAAGATTTGATATTTTTCTTCTGGCCAATCTCGAATTTTGTTAATGTCTTTAATATTATGTCTACTAATAAAATTATTATATTCTTTGTCTAGTATTTTAAAACCTGCATTTTTTCTATAAAATCTCGTCTGCTTTTCGATAGGCATCATTTCCATGGTAGATTCAGTTATCATTTTTTTGTTGCTCAGCTAATTCCTTAGTTTGCTCTGATAAATTTTGTATCAACTTCCTTAACTCAGCTGGCCTAACTGTCAATCCTGCAATAGCATGTTGGAGCGCAAGAGGGTTGTTTATTAATCTGTCAAATTCAGCCTGTCGTGCAACAGGATCAGCAATTGTACTCACAAGTTCCTCTACAATTTTTTAGTCTCCTCTTTTGATCTTTCTCCGAGTAAACTTAACAGCCCTTTTTCTTTCATTTTTTCTAGTTCTTCTGGAGACAATGCTGATATTTCTGATTGCTTACCGAGTACTGCTTTGGTAACAGGTTTAAAATGTTTGGTGGTTTCTTCTTCTGCAACACGTTGTCCCCGACGAGCTTCTTCCATCCTTTTCTTAAAAGCAAATTGAGATGCTGCAAGTTTCTTCAATAATTCATTTTTTTGATGATACTCCATTGTTTATTTTTTATACGCGATATAAAATTCATTTACAGATATGTGTCGATACAGCAATGAAACATTCTATCCAGATTAGGCACTAGTTTGTCAAATAAAAAGAAATTGTATTTGTCTTTGGTTGTTTGATGATATAGTTCAATAAATTTATCTTTTGTTACATGACTGCATTGCTCGTTTGCAATATTTCTAACATCAACATTATCTAGCTCTGGAAATAATACAAAACATCCTGTATTTCGGCTAATAAAAATGTCGACATTGTAAAACCCTTGCGCTAGATAAACTGAATTACATTTTTTGTTATGCAATACTGAAAAATAAAATTTAATCCTATTCATCTCCTCGTTATTTAGCGGAATATCGTCAAATACAATTATTTTATGCTCGGACGAATAAAGTTTGTCAACTGGAATTAATTCCTCTGGTTGTTTTATTAAAAATATATCATCGCCAGCATCGAGCTCATCATGAAGTTTATCATTGTACTCGCTTAATAATTTGTATTTGTCTTGTTGCAGATTTAATTGTGTAAATATATACCTTATCGTAGTTAAAGTTATCGCTGAGTAAGAGATTTAATAATAAATTTGTTTTACCAGAGCCTGTACGACCAACAATAAGATAATGACAATCTGGAAGTTCGTTATTATGCTTATGTTTGATTAATCATTCGGTGTCAAAATTTAATATCATTGACTTCGCCATTATTGTTATATAATTTTATGTTATATAATTTACATAATAAGAGTTATTACACAAAGTTTGGAACAGCACTTACGGGATCTGTTTCCGCTGATGAACCAACAATAACTGACACGTCATCATTAGTAAAAAAAATGGTGATACAATGAAAGGAAACCTGTTTATGTCAAATCAACGAGTACTAGGTTTAGAAACAAATTACCTGCCAATAAATATTGTTGATACACAAGCTGTTAGTTATGCACAACTTAAATCCGTTGACAATAATAAACTATCATTGACAGGAGGAACTTTAAGCGGAAACTTAGATATGTCAGGAAAAAAATAAATAAATTTGGAAACTGTGTGTCCGCCAGCAAACTTAAATCAAACACAAGCAGTAAGTTATTTACAGTTGAAGTATGTGGATAATAACAAGCTTGATAAAACCAGTGGAATGGTTACAGGTAATATTAACATGTCAAGTAAAAAATTCATTGGGTTGGGAACCGAGTATCCACCAGTAAATGTTGATAGCACACAAGCGGTGAGTTATACACGCAACTAAAATCCGTTGACAATAACAAGCTTGATAAAGCGGGCGACACAATGACAGGTAACCCTGCAATGAGCAATAACTCAAAAATAACTGGATTACTGACAACCTCACCACCAGCTAATGAGATTGATGCTATTAGTTACGCTCAGTTAAGAGGAGCACTTGTTCCGTATTTAAGACTTTCCAGTGGACAATCGGGTAACATAAATATGAGAAATAACAAAAATAACAATGTTATATGTTCCAGTTAACCTAATGATCTGACAAATAAAGCATACGTTGACAGTATATCTAGCGGTGGTATAAAATGAACCAAAAACAATGTTGGATATCTTCCAACACTTTTAAAGGCAACTGATAACCGAGTTGGGTTTGAGGTAAGCGCATCATCATATTATCCTGAAAATTATCCTCATCATGCTTTCTCTGATAGACAAGAATGGACTACTAACGGAGAAGTTGAAAACTTTTGTATTAAAATTAAATGTCCCATTGCAGTTTCTATCTGGCAATTTCATTTGCGAGGTCAATTAAACTCTAGTTTTGGTCGAATTTATAATTAGCCATTGGAAGAATCAAACAATGATATCAACTGGATAATATTATATAGTACAGAGAACACGTATATTTCAACAACAAAATATTTTACAATTCTGATAGAAAATACTGTTAACAAGTACTTGTATTTCCAAGTTTATGTTATCGCTGCTGAACATCTGTTTCCAGGACTGACAGCATTTCAAACATACACACTTGATGATCAGATTTAATCTAACGTTGTAAAATAATGTCTGAACCAGCAGTTGTAACTGTTGCAAAAGAATTTTATGACAATATTTTTAACCCCAAAAAAGATGTTGGAAACAAATCACTAGCAGCATGTGCGATAAATACTATGAAAAATTTTACAATTACAATTATAAATTCTTCATTGTCAACAGAAGAAAAAACATTTGTTCATGTTATGTGTATGCAAGGACCACCACTAATAAAAGCAATAGAAAACTTTGATATTATAAGCAGATACCGTCATCCTGTAATTGTCTAGAAGAACAAAAAGAAGTTGAAATCCTGTTTAAAAAAATATTGCTCGAGCTTGATTTTAAAAATATAAATTTGATAATACAATCAGGTTTATTAACACGACAGCACAGGAGGAAAAAATAGATGATAACTATAATCGTCTCAAAAACAGAAATTTTTAATTATCTCAGTATGTACTACCATGACAAGGAAACCCTAGTCAAAATCGTTACAATGGCAGCAAATACAACGTTAACCATAAAAGTATACTCAAACACAATTCTTCCAATGATACGTAAAAAAGACCCAGAATTTGATCCGATTATTGTTGACAGATCTCTAGAGATAATCAATGAATTTGACTATGAAATTGATAATCTCAGTGATGTTGAGTGAGAAAAGCTTTTTGAACCAGTAACACGAACAAAGTTTGAAAAAAAGATTGATCCTTATTAGGACATAAGTGAAGAATATAATATTCCACCTCCATCGCTTCAGCGCTCTAGACAATTGTCATTGCGAAATTATTACAATGAAATTGAGAAAATACTCATGAAACCATATAAAAAATTAATGTGGAAAGTAGCTTTTGTTGTTGATATTGGCGTGATTGGTAGATATACAGCCCGAAAATTAATGCTAATACATTTCATAGTCACATACGCAATTATCAGACAATATCTCGTTCTCAAAAATTTTTTGTTGGATCAAATAAGCTTGGTACTAGGGTTTATTGATGAAACAGAAAGAGAATACAGTAATTTGGTAAATAAAACAGATTTGTATGAACGTGAGGTAGAAAACACGTTTGATTCCTATGGTTGGTTAAAGAAAAATGAGATATTAACAGATGAACAATATCAGGATACTTTGTCAGATGTTTATAACAAGTACAGAGATTTTATAGCTGATCCTAACAATAATAAGTTCGTGAGTTTCTTGATTTGATTGTTGGTGTTAGAGTTTTTAATACTGTATAATAAATTGTAAGCAAATATTGTATAATGAAAAAACAGATAATCAATTTCAATCATACTTCAGAAGAAATTACAAAACAAGATGCTGACGCACTAATGCAATATTACAAATTTTATGATAAAAACCTTTGGTGTGTAAACAATGTTACAAGTATTACAGTAGAATACTTCGAGTAATATCATATTTACCACTGCTGATGACAAGCTCTGGTATAATTTTGAGTGAAGCATGATTAAACCCGTTTTTATTAATAATATCTGGTGTTGGTGTTTCTCTTTCAACAGCATGTGAGAAAATTGAGCATTGACTTGAGACTAAAACAAATGCTTGTAAAACAGCTAGTATCACTTATAAAAAAATTACTTGATCAGATACGATCTTATTTGCGAGGCGTAAAATATGATATGGACGATTTAATACGAGAGTTCCATATTATTGACAGTATGTTAACAGATATTCTGCCAATGAGAGTTAGCAAGTATGAAAAAGATTAGCATAAAACATTGCTGTAATAGTAGTAATAGTAAATGAGTTGTTTCTATCTTTTTGTCAGAAAAAGAATTATCATGTAAAGTCATCATTGGAGCTGAAGAAAATGTCAACATAAAAGGGTTTTGGAGGGGGAAGGGGGTCTCTGAGATAGAATCCTTGTTTTCTATTACTACTGTGCTTACATTCCCAATGGCCCAGTCTAGTGGTGCTTACAATCCCAGTGGCCTAGTCATGTGATGCTTACAATCCCAATAGCCCAGTCAACACAATATCCATTCATTGACATCATGTGGTACTTACAATCCCAATGGTCTAGTCATGTGGTACTTACAATCCCAATGGCCCAGTCATGTGGTGCTTACAATCCCAATGGCCTAGTCATGTGGTGCTTACAATCCCAATTACCCATTCATGTGGTGCTGACAATCCCTATGGCATAGTCATGTGGTGCTTACAATCCCAAATCAGGCTGAGTACAATTTATTATAAAAATGACCAAACTGGAAGTCTGAATGAATATGAGAGTGAACCAACCTTTTTAACAAATCTTTTATTTTCTTTGTTGATATTTTATCACTAAAATTATTGGGGTTTAAAAAAAATAAAAGCACTTTTCAAAGACTATTGAGCATTTTAAAGTACTTTTAGGAGCTATCTTTGAATTCAACCATCAAATTTCAAGGACTTTGCAAAGTAACCATAAAATTTCATGCGATCCATGTGGAGTTCACACTTCACATTCCTACCAAGTATGCCCATTGTGGAGGGAGTTAACATTTGACATCCCTACCAATTTCTACATAAAGAAGTTATGCAACTGCTCCTAATCTACTTGAAAACTGTTAATATGCTTATTTTAAATCTTCATACTAGATTAAAAAGACTCTTGAGATTCACATGTGAAAGTTCATTTACATAAAAGTACAAACTGTGTCTGGTGACTGTAGTGTTTCTGAAAGTATGGCCATTTTTTAAATTGCTCTATCACCAGAGTATGTCAAACCAAGTGGGGAATAGGACAAGGAAAAAGTCTAACAAACCGGAGGCAATTCCAACATCTTAAGTTATTTAAGGTTATCCAAGTCATTGTTGTACTTGACATCATTACTGCTATGACTATAAGATCTGTGTATTTTGTTTAATCCTCCAGTCACTCTGTCAGTTTTACCATCATAGGTCCAGATCTGGATCCATGGAGATAAAACTGACACTACAACTGACCAATGGGCACATTAATAAAGAAAAAGATGTGACTTAGGGTGTTTAAACATTTTTAAATGGTCTCTTTAAGAACCTTGTTGTGGGTTGTTTTTGTTTTGTATATAAAACCAAAACAATAATCAGAATCGATTACAGTCACCTAGCCAAGAAATTTCCATTTCCAGCACAGCATGGCCCTTGTCTTTTGCAACTTTGTATCACTGGTATTATGCAAGACACAAGAACAATCCCATGGAAATACAACTGAAACAACTTTGTATCACTGGTGTTATGTAAGACTAGAAAAATCCCATGGAAATACCATTATAACAACTTTGTATCACTGGTATTATTTAAGGCTCTAGAAAAATCCCATTGAAAACACACATATACCATTATAACAACTTGGGTTATTCTACTTGTTGTAGTTTCAAGTTCAAAGTTTTCATCATGCTCAAGTTTTTTATCTCTCACCCAACATATTTTAGCTTATTTTTCATTTACTTGTGACAAGAGAGAGAGAGAGAGAGAGAGAGAGCAGAGAGGAATTTAATGAAATTGACTAATTTTAATTTAGAAAATGTAGGTTAAATGGTGAATATAAGTTTTGCATGTTTTTGCCTAATGACTAACTGGAAAATCATGATTGGGTCTATAGAGTATAGAAGCAATGATCAAATGTTGGAACCACAATTATATGTCATAAACAAACAAGAATATGATATACATTACTTGTATACCAACACTTCTAAATGCAAATTTTTAAAAAGATACTATTAACAGTATTTTATAGAATTTGATATACACCACTGTTATACCAACACTTCCAAATGGAATTGTTTAAAAAGATAATATTAACAGTATTTTATTGAAAACCTGACTTACTAAAATTTTACCCAATTCTACCTTTAACTACTGATGTCATTTATTGCTGTAATATGGTTGACTAAAAGCTACAACAGTGAAATGTCATAGGAATATGTGAAACATCTATACAAAATAAGCTGCTAATTGTGCCATTTTGTCCTTTGGTCTTCCTCTACCACGACCCCTTGATCTACCACCACGCCCTCTCCCTCTACCTCCACCACGACCACGGCCACCACGACCAACTTTCATTCTAGCGTGATACTTTTCCACAAGTGATTTGAATACAGGGTCACAAAATACACATCCAGTGTGTTCTGTTGTACCATCCTCCAGTGGTGTTTTCCCCTGTAAGGGATACAAGATAAATATATTATAATTCATTCCATTAAAAAACATGTACTCTTAAATTACTGACAACACATACAAACCTGAAAATGCACTGTGCAATAATATGTCAATAATCTGGCCATGTATTGTGCAATGCTATATAAATAAACTGGCCATGTATTGTGCAATACTATGTCAATAACCTTGCCATGCATTGTGCAATGCTATGTCAATAATCTGGCCATGCACTATGCAATGCAGTCAAAAACCTGGCCATGTACTGTGTAATGCTATGTCAATAACCTGGCCATGTACTGTGTAATGCTATGTCAATAACTTGGCCACGTACTGTGTAATGCTATGTCAATAACTTGGCCATGCATAGTGCAATGCTATGTCAGTAACCTGGCCATGCACTATGTAATGCTATGTCAATAACCTGGCCATGTACTGTGCAATGCTATGTCAATAATCTAGCCATGCACTGTGCAATGCTATGTCAATAATCTGGCCACGTACTGTGTAATGCTGTGTCAATAACCTTGCCATGTACTGTGTAATGCTATGTCAATAACCTTGCCATGCACTGTTCAATGCTATGTCAGTAACCTGGCCATGCACTGTGTAATGCTATGTCAATAACCTGGCCATACACTGTGCAATGCTATGTCAGTAACCTTGCCATGTACTGTGCAATGCTGTCATTAACCTGGCCATGCATTGTGCAATGCTATGTCAGTAACCTTGCCATGCACTGTACAATGCTATACCAATAAACTGTCCATGGCCATGCATTGAGCAATGCTATGTCATAACCTGGCCATGCACTGTGCAATGCTATGTCAATAACCTGGCCAAGTTGTGTGCAATGCTATGTCATAACTGGCCATGTACTGTGCAATGCTATGTCATAACCTGGCCATGTACTGTGCAATGCTATGTCAATAGCCTGGCTATGTACTGTGCAATTCTATTATGATAACCTGGCCATGCACTGTGTAATGCTATGCCAATAACCTGGCCAAGTACTGTGCAATGCTATGTCATAACCTGGCCATGTACTGTGCAATGCTATGTCAATAACCTGGCCATGTACTGTGCAATGCTATGACAATAATTTGGCCACACACTGTGCAATGCAGTCAAAAACCTGGCCATGCACTGTGCAACACTATGCCAATAACCTGGTCATAGCCATGCATTGTGCAATGCTATGTCAATAACCTGGCCATACATTGTGCAATGATCTGTCAATAAATTGGCCATGGCCATGCATGGTGCAATGCTCTTTCAACAAAACTTAGATGGACCTTTCAGGCTATGCATAGGAGAAATAATGAAAACAGATGAAACTGAGACAAAGTTGTCTCTCTAAAATAAATATATTTCTTTGCCTGTGAAAGTTGGCGGATGGAATATATATATATATATATATATATATATATATATATATATATATATATATATATATATATATATATATATATACACACACACATTTGGCATCTCAATCAAGGTTAATTCATACATCTACTTTTTTCCACAAAATTTATATATACTTGAAACAGACTGTGTTCAGTACTGACTTGCTTTCATTTGGTGTTTTATATGCCACAACAACCCAAGTAGGCTATTTAGTGCTAAGGATATAAGAGCAAAAAGCCTTACCCAAGGACACACCAGAAGTGATCTGATGGTAGGATGTTAACCCACATCCTTCATTCAGGAGTCTAGCATACTAACCACTGAGCCATCATGGTTTTAGAATCAGTACTTGGGCAGTTTACTTTTACATTTGGATTAGTAAGGTCCTGTTAAACACAACAACTTCTATCATGCTCCTCTCCTAATTAGAAATCACTACCATATATACTCATTTATAAGTCAGTAAGTCAAGTCAAACTCCAAACAACAAAGATCCAGGTCTGCCATAGCATAATGCACCTGCAGATTAGGGTCTATGTTGTTTGTTCTACTGATTACTCCTAATAAAATGCACAGACTCCTATCTTCTGGTGCATTATGTGATGGCAGATCTGGGTCTGTGCAGATTGCAGTTGGACTTGTAAGCAAATGTAGGTGGTACCCTGCACCAATGTAGTGGTGTTACCATACCTTCACCTGAGACCATACTTCTTAGAAGACCATCATTCTGTTGCAGAATAGGTGATCCTATGAAGAGGGGGAACACTGTATATGACAACATACCCCCTTTTGTTAAATCTGCCTTTTATTTAGCAAGAAAAGAGAAACACAACAAGGAAGTTTTAAAAAGCCTTTAACATTAAGGTTAATCAAGGTGTGGGCCGAAATACACTCACCAAAGTGATTAGATGGGTTCGACAAAGACCAAATCTTGAGAAGAGGAGATAGTACAAATTCTTTTTCTGCCATATAAAGTAATGGGGTCACATGAATTAAGAGAGATTGTTTTAGGGCAGTATACAGCCACTGCTTGCAGAGGTCATTTAGATTGGCAAGGTGCTCTTGAGTCAATCCACCTGTTTTATTCACAGAGGAATTATATTGATTGTAACTTTTTGGACACATGAAAAGTATCTACTGCCATCTGCACATTTAAAAGCATGAAACAATGCATGCAAATAGATGGCTAATGCAACATTAATCTCCATTACTGAAACAAAGAGATCACACAGTAACAGAAGGTGATAGTGAGACCATCACAGAGATCGCACAATACAGTGTGGCTATAGTGAGAAATTCACAGAGATCACACAATCCAGTGAGGTTACAGTGAGACAATCACAGAGAAAAAACAATCCTGGGTGGCTACAGTGAAACATTCACAGAGATCACACAATCCAGGGTGGCTCTAGTGAGATAATCACAGATCACACAATTCAAGGTGGCTGTAGTGAGGCAATCACAGGGAAAACACAGTCCTGGGTGGCTAATGTGAGACATTTACAGAGATCACACAAACCAATGTGGATTTAGCAAGACATTCACAGAAATCACTTAATCCAGGGAGGCTATAGTGAGGCATTTACTGGGATCACACAGTCCAGGGAGGCTACAGTGTAGAGATCACACAATTCAGGGAGGTGGTTTCAGCAGCAACAAATGAATTTGATGGGGACAGTGTTGAAGAATGTGGAAGACTAGTCAGAAGCACTGATTGTCACGTCACTATGGACTGCACTAAATTGGTTCGTGTGAATACTACAACTCCTTGTTGACTGTACCAAGGTTCTGTCCACAAATTAATGCCTCCTTAATCAGGGTCCATGCACAAACACTCTCAGAAGTTCATGCTTTCAGATTATCTCAGAATACCTCAAGACACAGGGCATATAATAATTCTATATGGCACCATAGAATTAAAATTAAGAAATAAATCTTATTTAATTTTCACACTGTTCTAAATGCTTGTGCATTGTTGTTGAAACAGTCAAGTGCATACAAACCTCATAAAGATTAACTGGACACTGGGCATTAGGCTCAATATATAATTCTACTAAATTTGTTAAACACTCACATCTCAGTTCTGTCCACATCTATCTGAGTCTTGATTTGACCAATGTGGGTATACGAGAAAGCTTGCCAGTAGCTTCCTGTGGTTTTGTGGTTCTTTCCTCTACCAAATATACTGGCCACTGTGTATGGTCCAACAGGTGCTAAAAATGGTGTTAAACCCTAAAAATCACAACAATTACTTATTGCAAATATATCTTGTATACCGTTTAACTTAATCAATAATGAGAAGGAGTGATCTTCTTGAGTTTGTCAATTTTGGGACTCTATTTAAATTAGGAAACGTTTTCTCCATGTATGAATTTAAAAACCAAAAAGTCCATAAACCATTAAGACAGTACTGAAAACATCAGTCTCTCAATGTATCATGAACACAACAATCAGTCAATGTGTACATGTGATTTTCTTAAACATTACACAAATGTTACATGTATCACAAGTTTATAGATCTTGCTTAACAAAACTTTACTAAATGGAATATACTATTGGCAGCAACAACATAAACATGGCATGTCATCATAAACAAAAGTCCTTTGAATGGATTGACAATCTCTAGTCTGCAAAGAATTTCCAGGAATTAAAATAAAACCATGTGTTCCCTTTCAACTGCCAAGTGTTGAAACCATTTTATATTCTTTTGCAATAATAAAATTCTTAAATCAGCTGCTGTGGTGGACAAACTGGATATCATATTGGCACTATTTTCATTTAAGACCAACTTGACATCATAAAAAAGTGTTTTAGTGAAGACCCCATGATGATATGACCATTTGTTCATGAGGTGTGGTGATAAAATTTTCAAGATCGCTGCTGACTGACCATATTGGATGTGCGAGTAATATCATTTTTTATTTAGAACAACTAGACATCATAAAAAGTCTTTTGTTGAAAACTTCATGTCAATATGACATTCCTTTCAGAAGTATAGATCATGTGATTTTCAAGATGGCTGCCATGGTAGCCATATTGTATGTGGGTCTAGGACATTACCCCCCAGTCAATTACCCCCCTGCCAATACCCCCCCCATCATTTACCCCCCCCCCGGTATATTACCCCCCTGCCATTATCCCCCTGCCATTAATTATTGCTATTGTGTTGGCTTTACCTCAATGAGATTCTAGTGTACACAGTACACAAACACAATCTGATAAGAGTATGGGCTTCAAATCAATAAAAACGATTTTAGTAATTGAATCTGTGCTCAATATACATAATGCACTGGTTTCACATCAGTGAATTCGAGCAGAAATGGTTTCTACGTGCATGCCCCAGAAAAGTATAGAAATATAAACCCTATATATACCTTCCGAAAAACTTAATATCACCATAAAAATAGTTTTACGATGGAGAAAGTTCAGAGTATACGTGGAAAACAGAAAATTATGCACAACGGTTATATCTATGTAAAGCAGAAAGATTTAGCGACAGGTGTAATCAGTTACGAATGTGAAAAGCGACGAGGAAATGTAAAGGGAGTATCTGAATGTAAAGCGAAGATCAAAGTTAAAAATGATCTTGTAGTTCAATCTCTGCATGAACACACACATGCACCAGATTCAGCTCGATGTGAAGTTCTGCAAGTTAGACAAAACATTACAAGAAGAGCAGTGGAAACAGAAGAGACACCTCAACAGATTCTTGGCCGGGAAATGCAGAATCTAAGTGAAGGAGCATCAGTACAAATGGTTCCTATACAACATCTTCGTCGTCAGGTTCGTCGACAGCGACAAGCTATTCATGCTCCACAGCCTCTTCCAACTAATCGAGCAACCGTTGAATTGCCAGATGATTACAAAAAACTTCCTAATGGCGAAAATTTCTTGTTATTTGATAGCGGTGTAGGAGATTTAAACAGAATTTTAATCTTCAGGACTGACAAAACGTCGTCGTTATTAGCACAATCTCCTAATTGGTTCATGGATGGAACTTTTGCTATTGTGCCCGAGCTCTTCTTTCAATTATATACGGTCCATGCACTCATCAGTGGTGATGTCATTTCTTCTACTGCTTGCTCCCAAATAAAACTACTGAAACCTATCGACGTCTATTCATGCAGATAAAGGCACTACTTCCCAATGCTCAGCCTGCAACAGTGATGATGGATTATGAAAAAGCAGCTATGAATTCTGTTGCGGAATGCTACGCAGGAATAGATGTACAAGGATGCTTTTATCATTTATCTCAGAGCATATACCGGAAAGTACAAGCTCTTGGATTTCAGCAAAGATATCAAGATGACGCAGACTTTGCAATGTCGGTTAGAATGGTAGCTGCTTTGGCTTTTGTGCCGCTTTCTTCCACTGTGCAGGTTTTCGAAGAACTTCAAGAATTGACAGAAGATGATGACATGAATCAATTGCTGGATTATTTTGAAGACAACTACATCGGTAGAAGAAGACGTCGAAACCGAGCTAATCCAGTCTTCGCTCCTCAAGTTTGGAGTGTACACAGCCGTGTTCAAAACGAATTACCTCGTACTAACAACAGCGTTGAAGGTTGGCATCGAAAAATGCAAGCTGCCATTACTGCTGACCATCCAAACATTTGGCGCTTTTTGACAATCCTTCAAAGAGAGCACTCATTCCTGAACGTGACAATTTCTCAGCGACTTGGAGGACATCCAGTGGAACCAACTCGAAAGAAGTATCATGACTGCAATGCTCGGATTATGAACATTGTGAATGACTTTGGTAATAGAGAGCACTTTGAATACTTGCGAGGGATCGCACATAACATTCAAATGTAATATTATCAACATAACATTATTTTATGGTATTTTGTGTGATTGAAATTGCAGTTCAAAATAAAATTTACAATAATTTTTAAACTTATTTTAATTAATTTATTAATGGGGTAATGGCGGGGGGGGTAATGACAGGGGGGGTAATGGCAGGGGGGTAATATACCGGGGGGGGGGTAAATGATGGGGGGGTAATGGCAGGGGGGTAATTGATGGGGGGGTAATGTCCTGCTTCCATTGTATGTCCAACTGGCACATTTTTTATTTCTGGACCAACCTGACATCACAAGAAATCTTTTAGTGTAAATGCCACATTAATATGCCCATCCATTTAGAAGGAGTAGCAATAATAAGATTTTCAAGCTGGCTGAAGTGGGTAGCTATACCGGATATCAGAATGGCACCATTTTCATCAGAAACAAGTAGACATCATAAGAAATCTTTAAGGGGAAACACCATGGTGATATGACCATCCATTCAAGACAGCCATTGTGGTGGCCATTTTGGATGTGCAAAAAGCACCATTTCCATTTTGGACCAACCAGACATGAATAGAATTCTGGTCAAAACCCCATCAATATGATTTTCCATTCAGGAATAGCAATAGCATGATTTTAAAGCTGTCTAGTGTGGGTGGCCATGTTGGATATCAGACCAGCATCATTTTCATTAAAATCAAACCAGACATCAGAAGAAATCTTCAAGTGAAAACCCCATACTGATATGACCATCCATTCAGGACAAGTTGTAATAACATTTTCAAGTTGACAATGTGGCAGCTACATTATATATCTATGTGGCACTATTTTCATTTGGAACCATCCATGCAAAATAAGAAGACTTGCAGTGAACACCCCATTTCCATTCAGAAGCAGCTGTGATAGCAAGATTTTCAAGATGGCTGCTGTGACAGCCATACTGGATGTTAGATCTGCATCATTTTCATTTAGGACCAACTAGACTTAAGAAGTTTTTAATTTAAACAAAATGTTGATATGACCATCAAAACAGTGACCGTAACGAGATGTTCAAGAGGGCTGCTGTGTTTGTAATGTGTCATGACATCCTCAAAGTAGATTCCAAGGAGTAGTGATAATAAACTTGAGATATGGACAGAGGGACATTGAACAACAGATGATAGACAACAGCACATCCCATAAGCTCTTCTGGTCTATGACCAGTAAAACAAAAAACTTGAAGTCCTATCTTACATGTGCCAAGATTGATGAGAAAACTTTTCATTGCTAATATATAAAACAGAAGCATATTGACTGCTTTTTCAACAACTAGGATAAAAATCTCCTATATCCAAACTTGTGGGTTTTGAAATTTTATAAACACCAACTTTGAAATAAAGCAGAATTTCTATTTCAAACATATCCCACAACACTACAATTTTTTAATTTTTGTTTGTAAAATTTGTCCTGATTTACTTGTAAGTGATTGATCCTCATCAAAAGTAGAAAACACCTAAAGAAATGGAAGTTAACAATTTGAACAAGTTGTTGTACAGTCTTCCTCTATTAAAAATCTGAGATGTAGAGGGGGATATAGAGCACTAAAAAACTGATTTCTTTCACAGAACACGGTATCTTGCTATGTGCCATTGTCAACTCGTAAAACAAAATTTGGTTGAATAAGTTCTAAAAAAGAAAAAAGCTTAATGCCAATAAACCTCCACTCTAGAACTTACAATGACCAATTTTTAGAGTAAAATGATCTTGACTTGGGTGACAACACTGATGTCACTGCCAGAATATGATATGCATGCCTCACCCTTGGCCAAACAAAGTGAAGCAAAACTGCTAATACTATTAAAGCTTCATGCCTCGCTATGGTTTAGAAGACACAAATAAAAATCATTTCTCTTTCCAAGTCTTGAAGATAATAATCAACACACGATTGTAAGGTAACATACAAAATGTACAAAATTCAAAGGAAATGATATATTTTTAGTTTTTGTTGCTGACTTGAATTGCAATATGATACATGTTTGTAAATGGTGTATGTGGGAAGCACTTTTTCAATGAATAATAAACGTAGAAACATTGTAATTGCACCTACCTTACTAAAATCTACCTCCAACATATTTGACCCACAGTCATCACAACTATCGTCTGACAAACTGACTTTATGGGCATTTTCAAAGAAGTTGATGACAACATTGCACCTGTACAATGAAATAAGTTCTTATAAATTAAGGATGCATTTATGCACATCTCAATAAATCAATTGATGGTTTAGTGTACCCTAAATTATGGTCATTTGAAAATGAAGCAATCTGAACTTATAAGTAAATAAAGCATGGTGACAATTGTTTAAATTTGAAATTCAAGTTGCATAATTCTTTCATCAGTGTGAACGGTACTTTACTAAGCAATACCTTGATTTTACTGAAGAAATATAAAATACATGTATACAAGGATGGGAAAATGAAATGAGACTATGAATGTACATATCTTAATATCTGTTCCTAAACAAGAACTGACTGGGCATTGGGACAGTTTCCAATTAGGACAACTCAGAGTGGAATGGTCTTGCACTTGGTGCCATGCTTGTTTATGTGATTATAGCTTTCATGTGACAATCATGCATTTATCACATAAATAAGTTCATGGCACAAGATGGATGTATACATATTTTAAAAATACTGTTAATACATGTTTTGTGATCCAACAAGTAATCCTTAATATTCACTTATTTTTGTATAAAGATAACTAAGGGCCTACCATATATACTCACAAGTCAAGGCAAATAGCAAGCAACAAAGATCCTGATCTGCAGTATCATAATGTGCCTGCAGATTAGGGTCTTTGTTGTTTGTTCTCCTGATTAGTCATAACAAACTGCTGAGAAGCAGACCTGCCAGTGCATTATGCAATGACAGATCAGGCTCTGTGCAGTTTGTGCTTGGACTGATCACATAAGCTAGTATATACGGTAATTTACGACTCAAAAATGATCAAATGCTGTCAAAGTAGCAAATAAAATGTACCTATAAATTTAATTTTCTGAGTTTTTCATCATCTCCATAATCATCTTCATCATATTTGACGACATTATCATCATGCAAGGATAATTCTAGCTTAGGGGTATTCTGTTAAGTACACTGTCATAACGTTTTTTCCCACTTAAGGTGAAGTTGAACCAAGGACCAGATGAAAAGACAAGAAGAAAAACCTACCCATATAGGATATTCCCTTTATTTTTTACATTATTACTAGATATATTTAATTGTGTGATAAAAAGAATTTAATAATTTAATGAGTGCTAAAGCCATGAGTTAAAATATAATTTTTTTACCACCAAAAGAAATATAGCAGGCATTTATACAGTAAAAGAACATCTACTTTTTATTATTTACCAGACCTGCTCCTAAATCAAAGCTTAGAATATTAAGCTCGCTCTTCAGCACACCAACCTCACATTCAACCATATTCATGACCGGACCATATAAACTAGGCAATTAAAGACATCAATAGGTTTGGAATGACCTAATCTATTGCAATAAATCACATTTTTAACAGTTTGTAAAATCTGACCACAAAGCAAGTCCAATTTAGCAAAAATAAAATACATTTTCAAAAGTTTGTAAAATATTTTACCCAATCTGACCACGGAGCAAGTATGAGTCAGCAAATGCACCACCCTTGATTTTTTAATATTGTTGTCAAAATAGTACTGGGGAAACAATTGTCATAGTGACATGAATGGTGTCAAGTCAAATGTTTTATGCCAAAAATAATTTCCAAGCCTTATGGGTTATGCCATTTCTACTTATTTGTACCAGCTTACAAAGCACTCATTTTTCTTGCTGCATATGTAACTTATGTAGAAAAACACAACCAAGCATGACATTAAGTTCTTTTATTTTTACATATTAGGATATAGTTTTCATGTATTCCATATATGAAAGCATAGGAACAACAAAAGTGTAATAAATATCCTGCCAGTAACTGTCTGTATTTAATTTTCTCAATTCAAACTTAAGTATATAGTAAATCTGACTATTCTGATGGGATAAAGAAAAAAGTCCATTTCTATTGGTGAGTCAATAAGAGAATGGGATATCTTTTGATTTGGCTGCATGCACTTGCTGGAATAATTTTTCAAAAAAAAATGATAAGCTCTTTTGGTTAGCTGTCCACACAATCCACCTTGAGATGGTGACAACTGAAATATCAGAGGTGCCATATATACTCGCTTAGTAGATATTTTTGGTGCTGAAAATTCAATTCATGAAAAGTAGGAAAAATTCAAGGTGAAAATGCTGATCATCCAGCAATTCATATAACTTTGTATCAACTGAGGAGGAATGTTGATTATCGTATGTAGCATCCACAAAATATCAAAATTAAGGATTTCATTCTTAAACAAGAACAAAAACTTTTTGTTACACTATGCTTAGGTAAAGACACTGAAGTTCAAAGAATTTTTGAAGCATGGGGGCAGAGGTGGAGAGTGTTTGAGAGTTATCACTCTTATTTGCCAGTGTTTACAACTTTTCCTGACTTTTTATGTTTAAATAAAATATACTGCAAATTGATCCGTACTGTTGATATTTAATTTCTGTATGCTTTTCACTATTCCCATAAGACTTCAAAGTTCTTTAACTCATTGATCTGAGGTAACTGTAACCCAATAAGTCCCTAACTATTCTGTAGTTCCATAAGTCCCTAGATATACTGCAGCTATATTAAGTCCCAAGTTATACAGATGGTGGGGGCTTTAGAGCTAAGGCCCAATGCATATACATTTTCAGCTGACTTCCAGATCCTGGTGAGTTTGTACTTGGTGCTAGTACTATGGCATTTCTTCATCAATTTTAACTCAATAAAAATAATACTGCATACTACATGGAAATTTCTATGCAATTTTAGGTACAACAGGGCCAGAAAAATCCCATTTAGATTACAGTGATCAGTGCAGAACTCAATGTTCTTACCAGCAGTGTATTTAGGTTACCATAGCATTATGTTTATGTAATTTAACTACTTGTGTGTTAGTTTTAAATTTTTTATTTTATTTTTATTTCATTACATGTTATTGTAATGATAACTTTATTCACTGGATTTGACATTTTTCCGGAAAATTTAGTTCAGTTCTGTTTTGACCTGGTAAATAACCAGTATTGCTACATTGTATTTATATCTGGCCTAGTACCGGACCTTGATTCAGAACTGGTAAACAACTTTTTTTTATTTCTTTCCTAGAGTGAAAAATCATTGGTCATAATCAAGGTCATACTTGGCTTGTGTGTCAGTTCTATGTAAACAACTTTTTTTATTTTTTATTCAATCATATAGGTTTGTTCAGTAGAATCAAATTCGTCCAAGGCAAACGTGTCAGCCAGCCTATGGTGTTACTGCGCCATTCGAACTAAGTGACCACATGACCCCATCACGTGATCTAAAATTGCATTCAAAACTAACGTTTTATAGTGATTTATTTCAGTCATAATACATACCTTCGGAGCTCAAAGGTATTTTTTGTGTTGTGACCAGTTTGAGTTGAACTTTTTTATTTAAAATAATTTATTTTTCCTGGAAATATCTAGTGCTCATAAAAATTCTTGGACAAAGATATTTATTGGAAATTATTCAGAATTCTAAAGCCGGAATATTAACTTTAGTGATTCAACAAGGAACTGTTGACACGACAGCACAAAACAGGATACAGAAGACGTCATCGCCTTCCATCTTGGAACTTCATCGGGATTCGAACTTTGATTCATTTAGAACTTTTTAGTGATAGGACTTATATTTTTAATTATTGGATTAATTTTTGGATTTGATTCATAAACCGTAAGTCCTTTTTCATATTTTTTACGTTGTTTTTCTAGGGAAATAAATTATTTTATTAATTTACAAAGCTTGTTGGCTTCACTCTTTTCTTTTTTACTTTTGTACGAGCCTGGACACGTAACAACAGCTAATGCTGATTGACATTCTTCTGAGAAACACAGCATATAATTTATATACAGCATGTGTAGTACTTTCTTGTTTGAAAAATATGCCCCCTCTGCAAAGCACTTGACTGACTTTTTATCTGTCTTAAAAACCAGGTCAATACAGTGTCCATTCATTTACATCATATGGTGCTTTCAATACCAAATAAGACTCAGTTCTAATAAGCACATAAATGACCCAACTGAAAATTTTAATGATCATGTAAGCAACCCAAATATGAATTAAAATTTCAGGATGATCCGATTTTTAGCATTATTAATGGATATTTTATTTTCTTTCTTGATGTTTATATCAGTAAATTAATGTTTTCCAATAAAATATGTTTTTGAAATTCAAGCACTTTTCCAGCACAGTTTGTTTTTGAAACTTGGAAGAGCCATGAATGAAATCTTCGACTTTGTACATTTATGACCCTCTTCACCCCCAGCTTAAAAGAATGTACACCTCTTTCCCAAGAGATACCCACTGGGACTTGTAGAAACAAATCAGTGTCCTGGAAACAGGTGCAGAGTACTGGTAATGAAGTCAGTAACTCTCCTCTATTGTAGAAAGGACCCATGTATCATCCACACAAGGTCTTACAAAACTTGTGAAAAAGGGCACTTACAAGCATATCAAGAACAGGGTGTGATTCCTGAGGGACAATTGCTTCCCTCTTTAGAGCTTTGTCTTTTTGGGGTTTAATGTCATTTTCAGCACACGACAGACTCTATATTGCAGACAGTATATCTGGTGCAGGAAGACCTCTGGAAGAACCACTGATGACTTGGAAGCTACTGGCATACTTTCTGACATGCTCATATTGGTCAAGCTGAGACTCAAATTCATGCTGACAAAAGTGAGATGTGTGAGTGAACCATGGAGGTGCCTTGGATCATTTAGCCACCTGGTCCTTCCCACTTAATGAAGAGATGGGGTCCACAGCCTTCAATCCCTGGTCTTTCTGGCAACCTCATTGTGAGAAAGATAGGTGGAAAGAAGTTTTAAAAATGGTCCAATTTTTCCTTTGTTTCTTTGGTTTAAAATGTTTAAGAGGTGGAGCCATGGGCCTTCAGGAATGGTGGCATTTCTTTGCTAGTTTAGCCAGGCTTGGTACAGTTCATTGGATAAGATCTCTGCATTAAGAGGGGCAGCCTGCCAAAGACTTTTGCTATCAAAACCTTTTTGATGTCTCCAAGGTGGCATCCCTGCAGGAGAAGTTCTGTAAAGAGTGCCATGGACATCAAGAGCACTCTTCTCCATGACTTGACAATGGGTTCTAAAAATCTGCAAACAACAGCCATAGATAATAATTCCTCTTTCAACAGACTGAGGATATCAGCCAAAAAAATATTGGCATGTAAAGCTATTGTGACCAGTGTCCATGCCTTCAGTTCCAAAGCCTCAAAAACCTTAACAGGGAGATGGGCTCAGACCCCTGATGAAATACCCACCTGGGAAGCACCCAAGTCCATAGCACCACCACTGCTGAATGAGGAAGCAACAGTATGTCCAAATTAGGCTATGCTCAGAGAGCATCTCCAAATTTGAAAAGATCCAAGCATTAGATGATTCTGAGGATTTTTGGGCCACAGGTCCATGGGAAATTGAGAGTAATTTGAGGTAGGAATGATCAATAAATCCTCTTTCTGTATATTTCCATTCAATCCCTCTAGGTTTTGAGATCTGATGACCCATCAAGGGAAATGGATAAGGTTGACACCCCTCCCATTTTTTGGTGCTCCAGTTCAATGCCTATGCAACTTCAAGACCCCCACTGTCTGATATTCAGTCAGTCATGTCTCCTTTTCCTACCATGATGCCATGGATAACTTTGCTGTGGCTTCATGGATCTGTGGACTTGGCATGAATGAGATATTAGGTATTATGACACTTCTCTGTGTATTTCATGTAGTACTTGTGAGCATAGACTGGGTTTTGCATCGCAACTTCTCTTGATGCATGCACATTTCAAGCTAAAGAGTATGGAGTTAACTGTAGGCACATTTCACTTGAGGCCATATGGAGTTAACTGTATGCACATTTCACTTTAAGGCGTACAGAGTTAATTGTATGCACATTTCAAGCTAACAAGTATGGAGTTAACTGTAGGCACATTTCACTTGAGGCCATATGGAGTTAACTGTAGGCACATTTCACTTGAGGCCATATGGAGTTAACTGTAGGCACATTTCACTTGAGGCCATATGGAGTGCTTTAATTTTGATAATAGCTATGTGTTTTTTGCTAACAATGTGCTTCTTCATGTTGTTTCTGTCTGCAAGTCCAATGCTAAAATTCTGAGGCACACTGTGTGCAAAAAGATTGATGTACATTGATCTTTGATGGCTCAATGCATGGCCAATTTTTGGTGCATTCAAAACTAAACTTCACTTTTTGGGGAATACATTTCTTTTTCCTTGGGTGTGAAGACATTTTAACTCTATCTTAATTACAAAACAGCATTAATCCAGACGTCAAAGGAACAATGTAAAAGATCATGGAATCAGAGACAGTGAAGATGAAGAACAAAAATTCCAAACAGAATCTAGATTTCGTCCCAGGATCGTAATACAACTGCTAGGTGAACAGATAAGACAGTTTAAAATTGCACCAATGGAACAAATTCATTCAAATTCATCCAAATCAAATGCTGCATAATGTCCATGTCGCTGGAACAAAAATTCAAACATGTGCATCTTCATGTGAAATAATAATCTTTAAATATCTCACAAATTCCTATGCTTGTCGATTCTGAAAGTAGCCAACATTATTTGCTGTTAAAAGAGCCTTTTTCAAAAAATGCCACAGTAAACTGGGATTGACTGGCAGGTCATGTGTCTTCAATAAACTGATCAGTGATTCCACCCAATTTTGACCTTGGTTTCAGGCAAAAAAACTTTCATGGGTACTTCTAACAACAGTTACCTATATATAATAATCTTATCTTAATCAAATTCTTTGAAAAAGCTGTCATTATTGAGTGTTTGTTTGAAAATTCATAGCTGCTATGTATATGCACCATTTATTTGAAAAAATCTAGTTGAGCCCCCATTTTCTTCATGAGTATTTGTAAAACTCTTATTATAAATATAGATTAAAATATGTGAATACGCTTGCTACAGGGCAAACTGTACCAATCGGTTATAGTTCTAGTAATATTGTGAATAGCAATATGGGACCATTATTAGCACCACTGTTGATACTGCGACTAGTATTTAATGGAATAAAGGTTATTTTATTCCAGATTTAAGCTGACTGAGCATTTGGGAATTCATGATTTTTTTGCATGCAGTGTGAATCCGTGAATCGCTATCAAGAATCATGAAATTCATGCTGGAGTCATGATGGTAGGCAGCTCTGGATGACCCCTGATAATGCTTTTCCAATGTCTTCAACACAGGTCTATGGATTTTAATGATTTTCACACCAAAATCATGATGGTTGCCAGCTCTGTGTATGCACATTTCAAGTTAAAAAGTGTTGAGTTAACTGCATACACAGAGTTAAATGTATGACCATTTCACATTATGCCATATGGAGTTAAATGTAGGACCATTTCACATTATGCCATATGGAGTTAAATGTATGACCATTTCACATTATGCCATATGGAGTTGAATGTATGACCATTTCACATTATGCGATACGGAGTTAACTGTATGACCATTTCACATTATGCCATATGGAGTTAACTGTATGACCATTTCACATTATGCCATATGGAGTTAACTGTATGACCATTTCACATTATGCCATATGGAATTAACTGTAATCATATTTCAAGCTAAAGAGTACAGACAAAGTGTTTAGAGTACTGATTGTATTGCCAGTATGAACATGGTACCAGAACTAAGTAAACTTACTTGTTGCATGCCATTCTCCATTTTGGTCCTGATGTTGTATCCAGCACAAGTACACCATTTTCGCACTCTACACATTCAGAAACACCATTGCGTGAGAATGCATGCTGACAAGTCGGATGTGTACACTCATTACAACCTGATCCTTTACGCATGTCTTTAAAGGGAGGGTTGTTATAACAGTATGGACAGAGGGGATACGTCTGAAAAACATACCAAATACACTTGAGAGACGATATACGAAATAAAGCATTGGTACTTGTCTCTGTCTATTAAAGTACATAAAATTGTACACAGCTTCCCTCCCTCTTCCCAGCAACAAAATGTAACTAACTTTTCTCCACTGATCTTTGATTCATCACTGATTTAAAGATGATTTTCTAAACCACCAATTCTTTAAACAAGACAAGACCTGTAACAGTAAAATGGATGAAATTCAACCATTTCATGACATATGATTGATTTACCATGATTATCATTTAATAGCTACTTTATTTAAAGTTACTCCAATTTCAAAATGTAGTATCTGCTTAGACACAGAATTACAGGTGTACACTTCCAAGTACATCACAAATGCCATTAAATTCTGATTGATGGTTATTATTTAGAACAGACTGGACGGAAACTTTTAGTACCACAGATGCATAAAGATCAAGGTTCTTCAAACTCTAGTTAGTCAATGAATATAATCACTAATTGCATCATGTGAAACAATTTCCTTCTGTGGTCTTAATTCACACTACTTTGTACCACCAGCCCTATCAGTGGTCTTAATTCTGAACATTTTTTACCACCAGTCCCACCTGTGGTCTTAATGCAAACTACTTTTTACCACCAGTCTTATCAGTGGTCTTAATCCAGATTACCTTTTACCACCAGTCCTATCAGTGGTTCTAATTCAGACTACCTTTTACCAATAGTCCTATCTGTGGTCTTAATTCAGACTACCTTTTACCAATAGTCATAACAATGGTCTTAATTCAGACTACCTTTTACCACCAGTCCTATTAATGGTCTTAATTCAGACTACTTTTTAATTATGACTTATGACTGATCTTAATTCAAACTACTTTTTCTAGCCATTTCATCACTGACCTAATACTTTTTACCAGCAGTTGCAACTAATCTTACTTCAGAAAATGTACTCTGTTAAGTAGGAGTTTCTAGGTACATGGTATTTAAAAAAATGTTGACATCACAAGTGGTAATATTTTTGGAGATGTAAAACAATCTCTCATTACCCTCTGATGCAAACCAGAGAAAAAACAGGCACACCTTTCCCTTTGCTCCAGTTGTCCAAAGAACCAGCTCAAATTCATCTAGAGGACATTTCAATTCCTTGTACAACTTGATGTTACCATTTTGTGGCACGCTGTAGGTTTCATCACACTGGGAGCAGTGGAGACGAGATGGTTTTGCCTGGATAAACTTCATGTATCTACGACACTTTCCACATCTTATAAAAGAAAAGACACAATAACATATTTATTACACAATTCCTGATACAGAATTTGCCCTTTTAAAAAAATTTAACTTTAGCTTGGTTTACATATATTTACTGAAGAGCTGGAAAATTGCAGTGTTTAAACCAAATGTTTAATTGATCAGAAAATGTTCTTTTTCTCTATCAGAACTAAAAATTTTTAAAAAATCAGAATGAGTTTTAAATACCCAAGATTATACCAATACCATCCAACCATAACATCCCAGCATTTTCAGCTTGTCTTCACAAAATGTTTCTAATTGTAATGCATGCTATAAACATGACATAGCTATAAATTTTACTACATCATACAAGGGTAATGCTGAAAGAGGTGTCTTAGCTGTACACTGCTCTATGATATACCCAACTATATCTGAATTGTGAAAATCTTTACATGGATTTTACCAGAGAGACTTAATAATGATCATGACTGGAGAACTATCTCCCACTTTCTGCTAAATGCAAGCTCAGCAAAAAGCACAAACTATTCACAATAGGAGAATGTATTTGTTTGATAACATGGAAATTTTCAAGGGCACCAATAATTCTTGTCCAAGTTGGGGGTTACTCTGAAAAGGCATTATTTTTAAATTTAGTTTATTACAGGCAGACTTTTGAAAAAAAAGGTAGAACTGTACCAAATTGGCAAAATTTTCACTAAAGCCAAGGGCCATGACAGAAAAAATTTGTTGGAAAATGGTGAAAACTAAAATTGACATATTTATTCTTAATGTACAACCTCATACCAAGCTGGATTTCTGTTCTGAAGTCCTGCAAAAGTTACTGAATGGAAACAAAATTCTGATACAAATGAAGAACAGAGCAACTTAAGAGCAGAGTAAGTTTCTAAGTCAAACAGGGGCCTTAACTCCATTAACTTTAGATGTAAATTGGTGAAAATCAACCTTGGCCGAGGTATTTGTAATGTAAAGCCCCATGACAAACCTGGAATGAATCCATAAAGTTCTAACAATATGGAACAGCAGTGACATAAATATAATATTTGATTTGCAAAACTGTTTCTTAAATAATAATTTCTTTCTCACAAACTATCAGCATCCTTTTCTTAGCCTTTATCAGGTAATAATGATGAAGGCATCTATTAGGATGATGAAAGACTGTAAGAGAGGAATGAAATGCTGTAAAGGCATCCCTTCTACTTTTACGTTCATGAAGACTGTAAGAAATGAAGGAAAATACTGTGAAGGCATCCCTTCTACTCTTACATTCATAAAAACTGTAACAATATGCAGTACAACTTTGAAAATTCAAAGTGTTGTGGTGACAATGTTCTGTCCAAGTGTTCAGATATGTTTTTCTAGGTCTCATACAAGAAAATGCTTTAAGTTGGGATTAAGCAAGTTCTTCAGATAATGTTGCGTACGAAAGTAATTTGTGTTTGAATTATTTACATTCTGCCTGGACTTTCTATAAGTCTGAAACTTTTTTAAATAAGGAAGAGTTAAGAGGCAGGTCCAATTATGTCCATTTTAGGCAGGTGTTCTTTATATAGAGTATCTAGAATGTGTATACTAATTATTTTCTTATCAATACCCTCCACATGACTTTCCATTCTAAGTTTTAATTGTTGGTTTGCTAGATTTTTACACAACTTTCAGCACATATTATTCAGACTTGCCCACCCCAGCAAGACATTCTCAGTAAGATAATCAAAATCTTTCTGTATGTTAGACCACTTACAAACTATCACGTACTGCTACTGTCATCATGGAAACATGCATTTTAAAAGTCAAAAGTGTGATTGGAGACAAATGCAGTGGAGGCAAATCTCATGTTCAGCTAAAAGATAACATTCTCTAAAGTACACCAAAACATTAATTACCTCCAGGACTGTTCAAAAACTGTAATTTCCAACCCCATGTGGCTCGAAGGCTTCTTGTTAGATCTCTCAATGACCTTGGATTATGTATGAGACTGATGCTCTACCAACTAGCTGCCTAATCTTCTAGTTTTTTTGGTGTCAAAATACCTATAGTTGACTTGTTTAATCTTTAGTTTTTTTTGGTGTCAAAATACCTATAGTTGACTTGTTTAATCTTCTAGTATTTTTTGGTGTCAAAATACCTATAGTTGACTTGTTTAATCTTCTAGTTTTTTTGGTGTCAAAATACCTATAGTTGACTTGTTTAATCTAATAGTTTTTTTGGTGTCAAAATACCTATAGTTGACTTGTTTAATCTTCTAGTTTTTTTGGTGTCAAAATACCTATGGTTGACTTGTTTAATCTAGTAGTTTTTTTGGTGTCAAAATACCTATAGTTGACTTGTTTAATCTTTAGTTTTTTTTGGTGTCAAAATACCTATAGTTGACTTGTTTAATCTTCTAGTATTTTTTGGTGTCAAAATACCTATAGTTGACTTGTTTAATCTTCTAGTTTTTTTGGTGTCTAAATACCTATAGTTGACTTGTTTAATCTTCTAGTTTTTTTGGTGTCAAAATACCTATAGTTGACTTGTTTAATCTGAATAAGGCATAAAAAGTGCAAAAAGTTTTAAAAAAAAAGATTTTCTATGAGTCCATATCTAGTTTAATATTGTTAGATTGGACAATTTCTTGCTGTGAGATGGGAAAACAAGGGTACCATGAGCAGTACATTATATGCCTGACCCTGTTTAACAGTCCTCTATGTACTCATGGTTGACCCTGGAGATTATTACCCATGTGTTTCAGTGGCCCGACCTTTAGTCATGGTACAAAGTCTTGAACTAATTGTGCAAAACCCACTAGTTTCTTCTTAAATTTACAATGACTGTGACCTCTGACCTTTTGGTCCCTTGACCGCTCTCTAGAACACAAGTTATGATGCAAAACCAATTTTTTTTTATAACTCTGACCTTAAGAATGATAGGTCTATTCCTTACCTTAAATGCATGCCCTCCACAAACAATGATAGGTCTATTCCTTACCTTAAATGCATGCCCTCCACAAACAATGATAGGTCTATTCCTTACCTTAAATGCATGCCCTCCACAAACAATGATAGGTCTATTCCTTACCTTAAATGCATGCCCTCCACAAACAATGATAGGTCTATTCCTTACCTTAAATGCATGCCCTCCACAAACAATGATAGGTCTATTCCTTACCTTAAATGCATGCCCTCCACAAACAATGATAGGTCTATTCCTTACCTTAAATGCATGCCCTCCACAAACAATGATTAAGGTACATGTCTCAAACAAAAGTTATTGTGCCAAAAAACTACTTTAATTATTTCAGTCAGTTACTTTGACTTCTGGCTTTTTCACCCCAAAATCAATAAGCTCCATTCTTACCCAAATTGTAAGCTATACACAATCTTTAGCACTTTTTGTGTAGAATAATTTTAGTTAATTTTCAGCCTTAGTAACCTTCACTTTGACATTCTGACCCCCAAATCGAAACGATTTTTTACACGGTTTTAAACTAAATTTATTGTGCAGAAATGATTTTCTTTCAGCCACAGTGGCCTTGACCTTTGAACACAAAATTCATAGGTTTCTTCTATACCTCAGGTGCATTCGAACACAATGTTTGGTCTAGGTCTGTGACAAAGAACTAATGCTACTGTGCATTAACTGGTTTCTTTTTTTTTTCAGTTACAGTGACCTAGACTTCTGACCTTATGATTCCAAAATCATGAAGGAACCTATCCAAAGTGTAAGCCAATCATAAACTGTAGTGAATGTACATGGTAAAGAACTAAAATTTTTGTGCCGAGACAGGAACAAGGTTTCAGGGACAGTGACCTCTTTACACTTTACTCCAAGTATAAGCCTAACACAAAAGATTTGGTGAAGGTTTCTGATGTGAAACTAAGTTGTGATGCAGAAAAAAAATTCACATTTAATTCAGTAACATTGACCGCTGACCATCTTACCCAAATTCAGTAGGCTTTTTCCAAAGCCCAAGTGCAAGCTATCCACAGAGCACAGACCAAATTTGTGATGTAGAAACTAATGTTTCTTTGTAGTACCCAATTTTTCTCGTGACCTGACTTTGGCATTATGACCACCAATTGACAGGCTTGTTCCCTGCCCAAAATGCAAGTCATTTACAAAGTCTGGTAATGGTAGATGAAGGAGAACACATATTACTGTGCTGAAACTAAATAGGGAACAGCTAGACAGATGGAAGGATATATGGATATACACAGTACCAAAAGTAGACTTCTATAATGTACTCTCAATCTTTCAATCCTTCACTGACTGTGTTATCCTCCTTTATGTGTGTGTGGGGGGGGGGGGTAAGTGAGTGGGGTCAAGTTCATATTACATAAATTTTCTCTTTGCTTTGATAAAGACTTCTTTTTTTCTGGCATCATCTGGGTGTTACTAGATTATTCCATAAGCATCAAAACATTTGGAAATATAATGGATCTAAACATACAAGCATAACATTGTAGAAGCCAAAATGTTAAAACGAAGGTCTTCTGCAATTTAAGGAAGAAAGCTGCAGAAAAAGATAAGAAGCTGAATATGGCCTGTATGTCTTGGCTTTTTACAAATTGGTGTTTTACATATCAAGATGTATCCACATACTAAGTCACATTACTGTACTTGAGAAACTGTCCACATTACAGAAGTATAAAAAGCTTTTAACACTGAGGTTAAACTAGGATGTGGATAGAGGACAGACAGACATATGCACATCAAAGTGAATGCTATATTGAGCTTCTGCCAAGGTGAGTTTGACTGAAAATAAGGGTTGTACAGAATATGGTGTCTTGCCTGCAAACTGTGCTATGATATACTCTCACTGATTTCAAGCTGCAAAAGCGTTAATTTCAAAATTTTAACACAGAAACTTAACCTGAGAATTATGACCCTGTTGCCATGGCTAGCAATGCTGGCAGAAAAGTGATGTCTACATATCACCATCTGCTAAACAAAAGTTGGACAAGAGCAGCTTACCTAGACAACAGCTTGCCACTAGCAGTAAAAGCACCTTACCTTGACAATGGCTTGTCACTGGCAACAATCACACCTTACATAGACAACAGCTTGCCACTGGCAACAATCACACCTTACCTAGACAACAGCTTGCCACTGGCAACAATCACACCTTACCTAGACAACAGCTTGCCAGTAGCAGCAAGAGCACTTTACCTGGACAATGGCTTGCCACTGGCAGCAAGAGTACCTTACCTAGACAATGGCTTGCCACTGGCAACAAGAGCACCTTAACTAGACAACAGCTTGCCACTGGCAGCAAGAGCACCTTACCTAGACAATGGCTTGCCACTGGCAGCAAGTGGAGAGAAGGATACTTCAAAGAGCTCATCCATGCTGGAAATACTCTGAACAAAATATTTAAATTTGAGGTGAAAAATGTTAATGCCATGCTGAAGTACTGCTACATAATCCGCTTTTCCGGCAGCTATCAGATTCAGTTGCTGTTCTACTGCTGAACGCATGGTAGAAAGTACCAAATCTGGATCAATCTGCAATCAGAAAAATTCCGTTTCAATCATTTCTTTTCAAATTATATGCTGCATCTACCATATTTATTCATATATAACATGTAAACAACTATGCAGAGCACATACAAAAATCTGTCATTTGTCTTCATTATATATGGGTTAATGTTGTTTCTTTGAAATTTTAAGTAGAACTATGAGCTAACCATGATCTAATGGTGCACTGTGCAACACTGTATCTGAATCAACAATGTAATCAACTGTATCTAAATCAATCCTGTAATCAAATGTATCTAAAACAATATTGAAACCAGTCCTATATCTAAATCAACAATTTAATCAAAACTATATCTAAATCAACACTACAATCAACACTATATCTAAATCAACACTATAATCAACACTGTAAGTAAATCAATACTACATCTAACTCAACACTGTAATTAACTATGTCTACATCATCACTATAACCAACATATATATATAAATTAACACTGTATGTAAATTAATACTGCATGTAAATCAATACTGCATCTGACTCAAGGCTGCAATCAACTTATCTAAATCAAAACTATAATCAATACAACCTAAATCAACAGAGTATCTAAATCACCACTGTATTAAACTGTATATAAATCAACAGTGCATATAAATAAACATTTTAATGAACACAATATATAAATCAATACTGCATCTTAATCAATATTACATCTGAATTAAGACTGTATCTAAATCTATGGAATAAATTTACCATTAATTTGAAAGCCCTTAACATCATGATGCTTTATGTCAAATTTGGTCAAATTCTGTTAAGAAGTTTATGAGAAGTCATTCCAAGGTTTTTCTGTTATTAGTAACAGTGCTATTACTGATGGTGCACCAGGATCTTTTGTTAAAGTTTAAAAGATCTTGATGACAGAATTTATTTTATGAAGATTAGTAAAATTCTATTCCGAAGTTTTGGAGAAGTCTTTTCATGGGTTTTTCAAATCGCAGAAATAGCAACCATATTTGACTGTGGATCAGCATCACTTGTTTAGACTTAAAAAGTCTTTATGCCAGGATGCCTTCTGTCAAGTCTGGTCAAATTCTATTTAATGGTTTTAGAGAAAAAGTTGTTGTTGTTGTTGCTGTGGGGCTTAACGCCATTTTTCAGCACACGATAGGCTATACATGGCGGCCAGTATTAATGGTGGAGGAAGAAACCAGGAAATCCGCGGAAAGAACCACCGACCCACGAGAAGCTACTGGCAAGCTTTCTCACATATCCACATTCGCGAATCTTAGACTCGAACCCACGCAGACAGAGGTGAGATGGCAGTGATCCGTAACGGACAGCGCTTTAGACCACTCGGCCACTCGGGGCCCCCCGAGAAAAAGTCATTTATCCTAAATTTATTCACAGCAGCTTTTCTACTTTTAATAACAATGACCATATTTCAAGGTAAATCAGCAACATCTGTACAAGAACGAAAGATCTTTCTGCCCAGATATTGTCAAATTTGATCCAAGTCTGTTAAGTGGTTCATAAGAAGTCATTAATAGGACTTTTACTATTTTTAGTAATGGTGGCAGTATCTTAAGGTACATCAGCATCACTGCAACAAATTTAAAACCCCTAATGCAAGGGTCAAATTTGGTCAAAGCTGGTCTGGTGTTGTTTTTTTTTTTAAAGTGGTTAAAAAAAAAACAACTGTTGACCAGCACATTATGCATGTCTGAATTACAGCACATATTATAAACATACCTGGCCTTATGTCCATATTACAGACATACCTGGCCTTATGTCCATATTATACACATGCCTGGCCTTATGTCCATAATATAAAAATACCTGGCCTTATGTCCAAATTATAGACATACCTGGCCTTATGCCCATATTATAAACATACCTGGCCTTATGTCCATATTATAGGCATACCTGGCCTTATGTCTATATTATAAACATACCTGGCCTTATGTCCATATGATAGATACACCTGGCATTATGCCCATATTATAAACACACCTGGCCTTATGTCTATATTATAAACATACCTGGCCTTATGTCTATATTATAAACATACCTGGCCTTATGTCCATATTATAGGTATACCTGGCATTATGCCCATGAATGCTAATTATTATAAAGAACAACAAATGCATTCATCTTATACTAATGCCATACCATATGATCCACTCAAGTTGAAAAACAGCTAGTTATAATTCTGACAGAAAAGGTGAAATTGGACCAGTGTTTTCTTGATATCAGGACTCATATAAAATTATGATCCAATCAATAAATCCTTTTAAATGCAGAGAAACAAACTCCAAGATGCATGGAAAATTTTAACAGTGGCCATAACTAAGGCAAATCGTTACAAAATAGGTGAAAATCAAACTTAACCTACCAATTAAGGCACAACAGATGGATGTATATGACAGGTAACATTATATATCATAATGGTGGAGATATAAAATAAAGTCTGATGAGTGATTAGAGCTGAATAAATCACTGTGTGTAACCTTCTGATATCCGTGAACCAAGACAATTCCCAGAGTTGTTGGCTTCAATTTTCTTCCACCAATAATACTGACATAGTTCCTTTCACAGATGTTGTTGATATGGACTGGTATACTGGCATCTGTCCCTATTCCATGTTTCTCCATCAATGTAATCAACTCAGCCTCAGTCAAATAGTCTGGTGGACAGGTCTGCTTCTCCACCATTTTAACCTTCAACAGGAAAATGAACCAGAGTGAATTCAATGATTACAAAGCTCACCTGTTTTCACTAATCTCACTGTAAACATTATCATGCTGAAAATAAATTCAGACTAAAGTGATCTTGGCCCCTGTTCCAACTCAAGACTTTTTTGTAATCTTTTATCTTTACATCTCAAGTTTTAAAAGCGTGATTTTTTCTTACAAATTCAATTAGCACCCTAGTAATGTATAATACACATCTATATTATCTTTGCAACAATGAAACAAAACTCAAGGAAATGCAACAAACTGTGTATTAGTTAATTACACAAACAAGGTATCCTAAGATGTGAAGGACAGAGGACAGACAAAAAGACAGAAGTGCATTCCAAATTATGGCCCAATATTTTCTGCTTGTGGGGCATACATAATAATCAAACCACAGCATGATAATTCAATGAAACTACAGATCAAACTCGCCTAACTTAAACCTCAAATCAGAACTTGTCTAATTTAAAGCACACACAAAAACTTATATTAAACCACAGATCAAAATTCACCTAAATTAAATCGGATCTGAACTGACCAAAACTGACCAAAGATAACATCCACCTACAATAAACTACACATCAAAACTTGCCTAAATTACACTTCTGAACGGAACCCACCTCGACCAAACCACAGATCAGATTTCACCTAAATAAAAACAACAGATAAGAACTTTCCTAAATAAAGCTGTAGATAAGAACACACCAAAATCATATCATAAAGAACTTTTCTAAATGTAACTATAGATCAGAACCTATCTCATTTAAACCAAAGCAAAAAATCTATTGTTTTACTCAAAGTGTATACTTCTCGAAATTGAAAGTTTACAGACATATTCAATTCAAAGAGTATTAACACTGTTCAATGCTTTTCAAAATCCGAGATAATCTGAAGCTGGCTTACGATGATAAGTAACAACCAGAACATGGTGAAAAATCTATGTTTTGTAATATCCTAGAAACACACCTACATTAGTTTTCAGAATGTAATGTGATAATCAGATTGTGAAATGGTGTCTCCCAAAGGATTAAGAATAAATTGAACATAGATATTGTGCCAAGTGCAAAATCTGGAATATTGGGAGATACAAGAAGTGATGGAACAGCCTTTTTATTTTCATTTTCTTCTAGCCAAATACTACATCTATGTACATGTAAAAAATTAAAGGGGATATGCCTAGATTAGATGGGTTGAAAGTTTTCTCAAGGACCACTATAATTTGGAAAAATATACTGCATCAAATCTGAAGAAAGAAGCATTTATTATGATCTGGCAACAGTGGGAACCAGTACCTAAGGAAGATGAGTTAAAATTCAAATGCACGATGTTATAGTGCCTAACATGTTTGTAATATATGCTAAAAGTAAAAAAAAATTAATATTTTTTTGGGTCTGATTGGATGGTAAACAGAACAAAAAGACTGCAATATTATCAACAAGTCTATGTTATCTAGACACTGTGTATTGTATATCTAAACTGTGCATCAAAAGAGAGATTGCATACTATATGCATGTGTGCTTGTGTGACTGTTTTTCTTTTTACTACACTACATTTATTGTCCCTAGACTATGTTAGATTATAAGGTGACCTTGGGATGGTTCCTTGAACCAACAATGGTCAACCTACTACTGGGACAATAAAAACAATATACAAAAACACAATGTGAAGATAAGGTAGAGTGGATGACTGTAACTGATGCATTCAGGTATTCAGTGCAATTTGTTTGGGTCCACAAGCTGATGCATTAAAGATATAAACAAGTGTAAGCATTGTGACAGAAAATTAATTCACTTTCATGTCAATGGCACCGGGTATGCATTTAATGTGGTTAAGTTTGCTCTGAAATCGGTAATATTATACTCCAAAAAATACCTATCTATAATTTCATTTTATATACTCTTCATTTTTAAGCCACCAGCAATCCATGAAATTATTTTCAAAAAACGATTTTTTAATAATTATTTATATTCTTCACTCTTTCATACAGAAGTCTTATTCTTTGTAAGTTCTGCAAAGCTTTGAACCGAGAGAATGAACTGAAATGATGCCTAATACTGCCAATTTTTTTTACCCATAATTATATTTACACAAAAAAGTAAAATAATAAACAACAATAACAGACAAAATGGTTAATTTAATATATCTTCCACATGATTTTTGACCTTGTCATCATTCTGTGGTTGAACAGTAGTCGTAAATCCTGACTATGTATACTGTACCTCAATGACTGGACACAGCTCCTCATTCTTAAAGTCAGGGAGCTTTTCATCATTGCTGAGTGCTAACCATGGCATGACAGTGGTAAACCCAGGGTCCAGCAACATTTTTCCAGTGCAAGTAAACTTTTCTGTACCAATTTCAAAGAAGGCAGTGGTCTGCAGGTACTTGCAGTCTGGGCTAACCTGGGAATGGATGCACAACTTAATTTGCCTTAATAGACAACTCCATAAAGAGAAATGTAATTTTCTTCATTGGACCTAAACAATATATTTACCTATACATAAAGAACAACTGTTCTATGGAACACAATTTGGGGTCCCTTTTAATAATAATAATAAAAAAAATAAAAATAAATACTTTATTTGATGAGGGTAGCTCAGGCCCTCAGAATAAATTCACTATTTATAGTACAAAAGAGAAAATAACATTAAAAAAAGACACAATTAGTATAAAAGCACAAAGTGTTATAAAATGCATTAAAAGAATAAACTGGAGTGCATATATTTCAATATTTACAATGAAAACTGCCTTTCGAGATGGCAGTCATGTTTTTTTTATAAACACATTTTGATTTGTTTCTGATCTAATTGCTTCGGGAAGTTCATTCCATAGAATATCTCCGGTGGCCTAAGTGGTTAGAGCGTCCGCCTCAGATGCAGAAGGTCGTGGGTTTGAACTCTGGCCAAGTCATAACAAAGACTTATAAAAATGAAACTAACAGCTGCCTCACTTGGCGCTCAGCATTAAGAGGTTACGGCCTGGTGTCAGGATAATGTGACTGAGTTGGACATCATGCTACATGTCCCCAGTACTAGACATCACTATACACTGCAACACTGCAGACATTGTAGCAATATGACTGAAAAATTGTTAAAGTTACATTAAAAATCCAAATCACACACACACACACACACACACACACACACACACACACACCATAGAATAGCCCCAGAGTAAGCAAATGATTTTTTAATGTATTTGTTTTTGGGAATGGTGTATGGCAATGATCATTTGTAATTATCTCAAATTAGGTTCTTGGTACTGTTTTTTCTGACTTAAAATGAAACATACCATGCAAATATGGTGGACTAAGTTCATTTTTAACTTTGAACATTAATATGGACTATTTGTAGGCTAATCTGTATTCAAATTTTAGCCATTTTAATTCCGAAAATAAATTTCTGGATTGTGTATCAAATGGTAAATTTAGGATAATTCTTGCTGCCCTTTCCAGAAGTTTGTGGATTGTTTCCCCAAACTGTGCAGCCATAGTCTAAAATGGAAGAATAAATGCATTGTAAAATAATTTCCAACAGCTGAGTGGCAGATTGCATTGTATCCTCTGTAAAAGGTAAATTCTTGAGTTTACTACAGAACAAATGTTTCACTTCCTGACACCAGTCTAGACTCTTATCAACATCAATTCCCAGAAGTTAATTGTGTCAACATTTTCAATTTCATTACTGGAGATATACAGCTCAAGATTTGGATTTCTGTTCACTGATAATCTCTGCTTAGTTCCAATCAACACTGCCTTGGTTTTAAGACAGACTTCACTGCCACGGGAGGGCTAAAGGACTGAATCTCAAGTGTTGAAAATTTCAAACTCTGTGCTTTAAATTGGTTTGCCAAAAATCGAGAAATCCAAGTTTACTACAAATCTAATTAACAATTCCTACTCTAATTAACAGAAAAAGAGGATATCCAACATTCTTAATTATGGTGTAAATGTGTAATTTTTTCTAAATCATCTAAATCATTGTCACAAATATTTTGAAAGATTATGTTTTCCTATTCTATTAAGCTGTTTTCAAATCATCTTAGCAACAAGATTTATACTCTCATGTATTTTCAAATAATCATTTTAAAATGAACTTTTATATATTCAAAGATGAAACTCCTCCAGCTTGGTCTGAGGTAAAAAAACTTCCAAACTGCTTGTATGGATTTTGCAAGGCCTCTGTCTGTAGAGAACATGCTACTTGGCAAGAGGCAAAGTAGTAACCGATAATTTCACTGGATTTGGTGCCAATCCAAGTATCACTCTATCTAACTGCCACCTAGGTAGGCTAATAACTTAGCTTTTGAGCTAAAATGTTTTAAGGTGGGAGGGCTGGATTTGCGAGTTAGTAGTATTTCTCCTAAGGTATTATGATTGGGTAACATACTTTGAAGAAGAATTAACTTTTATATATTAAAAGATAGCAATATATATCTGGAATAAAATATTTTTTCAAACTAAAATTTGGATGCTTATCCATTGATCCTTCATTATGGATTATGTATCCAATGACCCTTTGGTATGGATTACATATCCAATGACCCTTCAGTATGGATTATGTATCTAATGACCCTTTAGTATGGATTATGTATTCAATGGTCATTTAGTATGGATTATGTATTTGAAGACCCTGTATTCAATAACCCTTCAGCATGGATTATGTACCCAATGACCCTTGAGTATGGATTACATACATGGGTATGCGACATATACAGAGACCATTGTAATCACAACCCAAGCAAATAATTCAACAAGAAATCAATGACTACAGTGTAAGTGAGTTAAAAGTAAACCTTTAATTCTTAGTGTTACTCAATATAATTTTTATACAGAGATGGACCAATAGAGTGATTCTGACTTCACTGCACTGACCTATATTATTGTATTAAACATGTCATTATCAGTCTGTTTATTGATAATAAAGAAATAATTAAAATTATTGACTTATCTTATTTGATTCTATTATCTTCTTGAAAATGTGATTTAGGAAATTCCAAATTAAAACTACTTCTGGACAGTTGTTATGTATATGTAATTTAATTACTTGTGTGTTAGTTTTAAATTTTTTTTATTTTATTTTTGTTTCATTACATCTTATTGTAATGATTATTTTCATGGGATTTGATATTTTTCCCAGTAAATTCAGTTTGTTTAGAACGCACAAGTATGACTTCAGAACTATTTTTAGCTCACCCTGGTTCATAGATCTTGTAAACATCGAGTTAAAATGATTGGCTATTACCATGATCATTTCGGCCCATGTGTTAGCTAAATTGTAAACAGCCTTTCTTTTTTTTTTTTTATTTCCAGCGTGAGAATTTGATTTTTAGATAGGGCTATTCTTGCCTACGTGCTAAATGGCATTTTTTTTATTGCACTGTTCAATGTTAAGAGATCACGTGACACATCACGCGGGACTGAAATGACGTTTTAGTTGGATTTAATACTGATATCTCAGTAAAATTTCCTCAGTCATATTCCTATACCTCAGAGCTCAAGGTGTTTCTTCTATTGTTGATGTTAGATTGTTTTGAAGTTCATCTATTTTTTGGAATTTAATAATTCAATCTCTAGAAAACTACACAAGTGCTTCATATTTATAAAAGTTCTAGGAGAAAGACATTCAGTGGAAATTTATTCTGGAATTCTAAACGGAAACATTATGAACTGTGATTCAATCGAGGATCTGTTGCTGTCAGTACAACATCATCTGACGTCATCGCCTCCATATTGGAATTTCGTCGAGATTCGAAAATGGATTCAATTTGAACTGTTTAGTGAGAGGACTTATATTTTTCAATTTTAGGATTAAATTTTGGATTATATTCACAAACCGTAAGTCCTATTTTCTAATTTTTATGTTGTTTTCTAGGGAAATAAATCATTTTTGTTAAATTTACAAAGCTTGTTGGCTTCACTCTTTTCTTTTGTTACTTTTGTACGAGCCTACATATAACAAGAGAAAATTGGGGGCTTGTCCAAGATACATGAATTTTGGCTAAAATATTTCAGAAAATTGTTTTTTGAAATTTAAATTCCCCTAGTTTTTAAATCCCAAGTACTATTTTACATTTTGTTTGAAATTTTTAGTGAAAACAATAGGCTTTTTTTTCCACAATATCATCAACAGTAGAGAATTTTTTGAATTTTACCCAGGAGTGTTTGGACTTTTTGAAAATAGAAGTACAGCTAAAAAGGTTGGGATTAGAGATAAGACAGGTTCAGTTTCAGACAGAAAAAATACTGGAAGAGCTCGTAATATTTACATTTCACTGTCACTTGAGCAGAGTGCTGACTATGATGTGGTTAAGGACTGTATTTTGAAGGGTTATGAGTTAGTCCCCATGGCTTATCAGCAAAAATTCAAGAATTCTAGAAAACCAACTGACCAGACCTATGTAGAATTTGCATGGGAAAAAGCAAAACAATTTGATAGGTGGTGCTCTTCTAGAAAGGTTAACAAAGATTAAGAAAGTCTCAGACAACTCATGTTAGTTGAAGAGTTTAGGAACTGTATCCATAGTGACATTAGGATGTATCTTGACAAGCATGAGATCGAAACCTTGGAAAATGCTGCTCGTGCTGCTGATAACTATTCCTTAACTCATAAAGTTCCTGTTGTAAGCAAGTCTTTCACTCAGCAGTATACTGGTAGAAAGGTATTTCAGCCTAATACGACTCCTTCTAAAACTCAATCTGGCACAACTTCTAAAAATCAAGCTTCTGATAAACTTGATTCAAAATCTTTGTCTCTTCCTACATGTACCTATTGCAAGAAAAAAGGACACGTCATTTCTGATTGCTTCAAATTGAAATATTGGCATCAGAATCAAGATAGACCTATCCCATATGCTCTTGTTTCTAAGAGGTCAAGGTCACGGTCATGAATTGAAAGCAATACATCTGTTGGGTATAATAAACCCCAGTCTGATTTTATTACGGAGAATGATGAACCATTCATGTCGAAGGGTTCTATATCACTCTTGAGTGATTTGGCCAATCCTATACCTATTAAAATTTTAAGGGATACAGGAGCTTTTCAGTCTTTTATTATCAGGTACTTTAACCTTTTTCTGAGAAGTCCTGTTCTAATGAGTGTGTTCTCATTCAGGGAGTAGAGTGCGGCTTTGTTAATGTTCCTCTCCATTCTGTAAATTTGTCATCAGATTTAGTTTCAGGGCCTGTGACAGTCGGAATAGTGTCTACTTTACCCGTTGAGGGCATTCGTTTGTTACTAGGCAACGACCTAGCTGGAGACAAGGTTGTGGTTAATCCACTTGTAACTGACAAGCCTTCTTTGGATCAGAAAGTTGATCCTATTGAAAAAGAATACCCTGATTTATACCCAGCTTGTGCAGTTACCAGAGCTATGGCAAAGAAAGCTCTTGAGAATGATTTTGAAAAGGAAAATATTCCTTTAGCTGACACATGTATTGATCAGGCTTTTGATGTCACTTTCACTCCTAATTTGGATCAATCAAAAAGGTATTGATCACAGTGACCCTCTTTTAAATACTTGTTCTCTTTTATCTAATCAGGGTGATAAACGACAATCACTTGTCGTCGAACAGGAAAAAGATCCTGAGATCTCCTGTTTGTTTCAGAGGGCCATTAGTGAAACTGAAGCCACTGAAGTACCTGTCTGTTATTTCATTAAAAATGGACTTCTTATGAGAAAATGGAGACCTCCCGAGGTACCTGCTAGTGATGAGTGGTCAGTGAACTATCAGATTGTAGTTCCAAAATCTTACAGACAAGAAATGCTTAGTTTGGCCCATGAAACTCCTCTGGCTCATCATTTAGGGATAAATAAAACTTATCACAAGATCATGAGTCACTTTTATTGGCCAAAAATCAAAAGGGATGTTTGTAAATTTTGTAGATCATGTCATACTTGCCAAATGGTAGGAAAACCCAATCAGAAGATATCTAAGGCTTATCTGCAACCTATTCCTGCATCTGACGAACCATTTAGTAGAATAATGGTAGATTGTGTTGGTCCCTTACCTAAGACCAAGTCAGGCAACAAATATTTGTTGACCATTATGTGTGCGTCAACAAGATTCCCAGAGGCAATTCCTTTGAGGAATATTAAAACTAAAACAATAGTAAAAGCTTTGATAAAGTTTTTTTTTTACTCAATTTGGCCTTCCCAAATCTCTCCAACTGGATCAAGGGTCAGATTTTATGTCTGGAAGTTTCCAGCTAATTATGCTTCAATTTGGCATCCAGCAATTGAAGTCAAAATTGAAATTATGGTTTCACAGAACTTCAATGGAGAGAACTTTTGAGTCTGGTAGCAGAGTTCTGTCTCTCTTGCTCATTCTTCAAAATTTTCTTCAAATTAGATATTACGGCCCTTACAATGTTAAGAAGAAAATGAATGAGTTAAATTATAATAACAGTACTCTGATCTAAATAAATTAAAGGAGTACTGTATATTGAGAGAGATAGCCAGGTAAATCATGCAATTAATTTAGTTGTACCTGTCCCACTCACTGAGGATTTAAGTGAAGGAATTCAATTGGACTCTATTGATTTTGGAGTGACAAATCTTTGGAATTCAGAAATTATGAATAATCTGGACCAGAAACTTTCACATTTGCAACAACAAGAAAGGAACAAACTTCAACAGTTATTATTTGAATATGAGCATTTATTTCCAGATGTTCCAATGAGAACAAACAAAATTTTTCATGATGTTAAAGTTGTAAATTCCAAACCTGTGAAACAACACCCATATAGGATGAACCCTCTCAAACAGGAATACTTGAAAAAAGAAATTCAGTATTTGTTGGAGAATGATTTTATGAGACCAATAAAAGTGACTGGAGTTCACCATGTATACTTGTTCCAAAACCAGATAAAACTTTCCATATGTGCACTGATTATAGGGAGGTGAACAGTGTGACTAAAACAGATTCATTTCCATTACCAAGAATTGATGACTGCATTGATAAAATTGGAAATGCCAAGTATTTCACCAAATTTGACTTTCTGAAAGGATTTTGGCAAATTCCACTAATGGAAAGGGCAAAGGAAATGTTGGCATTCAAGACTCCAGATGGACTTTATCAATATAAAGTGATGCCATTTGGGATGAAGGGTTCGCCAAGTACTTTTCAACATTTAATGAACATGATTACATCTGGTCTAGATAACTGTTATGCTTACATCAATGATGTCATCATCTACAACAACATCTGGAAAGAACATTTAGCAACAATTCGGAAATTCTTTGACAGACTCACTGATGCAAGTTTGACAATCAATTTATCCAAAGTGAGTTCTGCCGTGCTTGTGTAACATTTCTAGGACATATTGTGGGACATGGACAAGTAAAACCTATAGATGCTAAGGTCAAGGCTATCTCTGATTTCCCTGTGCCTGTTAGTAAAAAGTAACTGTTGCTATTTTTACGTATGGCTGGATATTATCGGAAATTTTCTTCCAATTTTTCTAATATTGCTGAACCCCTGACAAATTTATTGAGCAAGAAAAAAAAGTTTCTTTGGACTGAAAAATGTCAGGAGGCTTTTGATAAGTTAAAGGCTATATTTAAGAATGCACCAGTTCTTACAGCTCCAAATTTCAGTCAGTCATTTAAACTGTCTGTTGATGAAAGTGATGTTGGGGTTGGGGCAGTATTGATTCAAGAAGATAGAAATGGTGTTGATCATCCAGTGTGCTATTTTTCTAAGAAATTAAATAAGCACCAAAAAAATTATTCAACAATCAAGAAAGAATGTTTGGCTTTGATACTGGCATTAAAACATTTTGAAGTTTCCATTAGTTCAGCTCCTTCTCCGATTGTTGTGTTTAGTGATCACAACCCTCTTACTTTCATCAGCAAGATGAAAAATAAAAATCAGAGATTATTAAGGTGGAGTTTTGTTATTACAGGAATATAATATTGACATCAGGCACATTAAGGGAAAAGACTATTTAATAGCAGATGCACTTTCCCGGATATAGAAATATTATTTCATGTACACTTTGTATAATTCATAAGAGTTCTTATGCGTTTTTTTTAAACCTCATGTATAATTAACATATGGTAAAAAGAAAGCTTTATTCCTTAAATCTTTCTTTTATCGGGGGAAGTATTATGTATATGTAATTAAATTGTTTGTTTGTTAGTTTTAAATTTTTTTTATTTTTATTTGATTCCATTATATGTTATTGTAATGATAATTTTGTCTACTGGATTTGATTTTTTTTAAGAAATTCAATTCAGTTCTGTTTGACCTGACAAACAGACAGTAGTTTGAAACACTGTATCTAATTTCTGACCTTGATTCAGAACCAGTGTCAGGTTGATAGAAAACAACTTTTTTTAAAAAAAATTTTCAATTCATTCTGAGAGTAAGATTCATTTAGTGAAATCAAGGCCATACCTGGAGTATGTGACAAATAACATTTGTTTTATTGTTACAAAACGTTTGGTTTTCCCAGTGGGATGAAATTTTGACCCCCATCCGGGAATCTGTTTTGCGTTTTAGTTGGGCTTATAACTTACGCTATCATAAGAATAAGTTCAGTTTTGCTTTAAACCTTTGAAGCTCAAGGTGTTTTGTTGTGACCAGTTTGAGTTGAATTTTTCTGTTTTTTTTAAATTAGTATTTCTCTGGAAAGCATACATATAAGTACTCCTTACAGAATTCTTGGACAAAGACATTTATTGAAAATTATTCAGAATTCCAAACTGGAATATTATCCTCTGTGATTCAGCAAAGAACTGTTGACACATCAGGACAAAGCAGATCATCAAAGACGTCATCACTTTCCATCTTGAATTTCATCGGGATTCGAACCATGATTCACTTAGAACTTTTTATTGATGGGATTTATATTTTTTAATTCTTGGATTAATTTTGGATTTGATTCATAAACTGTAAGTCCTTTTTCTCATGTTTACCTTGTTTTCTAGGGAAATAAATTATTTTGTTAAATTTTACAAAGCTTGTTGTCTTCACTCTTTTCTTGTTACTAGACACGTAACACATGGCTATCATAATTACCAAGTTTCAGCCATAATTTTCAAGTGTCACTATTTTCACTTAGGGCCAACCAGACCATGCGATAAATGTTTGTGTAAAGTTTCAAAGCAATCTTCCACATAGTTTAGGAGGAGTAGTAATGACAAATGTGCTAATGGATGATGGATGACGGACAAAAGAACATCCTGTAAGTTCTTCTGGTTTATGACCAGAAGAGGTAAATAGCTGTGCTAGCTATGGCTTGAAAATCTAATTACATCATCTCCTTATGAGCTTACATATGCCTATTAAATTTCATTTGTGTACCTCAAGTGATTGTTGCTTTAGTATGCCTACAATATTGTTAGCTCAGAAAAATCCTAAGTCAGAAAGTTTTAAAATGTGTAAAAGTACTGAAAAATAAGGTCACAGTTGCCAAATCAAGATCTACAGTACTCAAGATATCTAAATATACAGTACTCAAGATATCTAAATATACAGTACTCAAGATATCTAAATATACAGTACTCAAGAGATATCTAAATATACAATCTGGTTTGATTCAGTGGATAGATGAATGGAATGCAAAATAATACATCTCCAATTCACTAGGGTTGGGGAGACATGATTTATTTTAAAATCACCCCATGCCCTAAGCGCCACCCATAAGGATTATATAAAAATTCAAAAACTGTTATCAAAATAGACACCAAAAAGACAATCACTGACCCAAGGTTCACATGTCTAGTTTTAAACAAGTTCAAGGTTGTGGCACATGTATATGCATACAGACGAACTGTATCACCATATCTATCCACTTCTCTGAAATGCACTGCTAATGAGGCCAGCCAGGCAGTAATTGGACTTACAGTGCCAATGAAGTGTCTGGTGATGTAGTCATACAGCCTCCAGGAGTTATGGTCCAGTTCCCCCTCTGTAGCAGACTTCATAGGTGTGATTGGGGGATGGTCTCCTACATCTGTGCCTTTCCTGCAAAATATTTTTATGAAAATTCCCCTTTCTCTCGTGTATTATCAAACTTGTCCGAGACAGTTACATGTGGATAAAAAAAAAATTCACAAAAGATAGGTGCCAGCTTAATAAAGAGTCATGTCTACTATAATCAGGTTTAAGGGGTATAATCCAAGTGGCTGTTTAGGACAGATAGTTGCTCAACAGAGATGGCCTGAAAGGCAAGTCTACATAACAAACACAAAACAACTGTGACCATGTTAAGCTGAATATGAGACAGCAAGGACTGCATAATGATAAGATAAAAAATGAGAAATTGGTAAGCTCTTTTGTTAGAATAATCCACCTAGAAATGGTGGCTTCAGAAATATCATGTGGAAGCAAGAGACATTTCCAACCACTTATTTTCCCTTTTGATTTAGTCCAATAGGAATGTAATGCTCTAACTGGGCAAATAAGTCTATCCTTATCATTCCCAGCACAGATGCAACTGAGATTATGGATTTCCATTGACTCAGGGGCTACAGAAGGTTCTTGGCTAGAAAGTCAGGCTGACAAAGAGACACTGAATCATAGTGGCCATTAAAGCAAGAAAACTCTCTTCCACCAAAAAGCCATGAATTTCACTCCTCCTAGCTGAGGTCATGTTCTCGGAGAAAACCACACTCAGAGGTTCATGAGGGAGTTTAAATAACAACCTAACACATAAAAGATTCCATCTATTAAATTATGAAATACTACTGTTATGTCGGTAAAATAACTCATACATAGCTAGTGTTTTATGTATTTACTCAGATCATCGTGCAATAAATTTTCTTGTATCCTGTACTAGTGAATTATATTTAGCTGAATTTGACACTGACAATCATTTAGGTGATTTTTTTCAGTCCTCAGTGTCCATTTCTGTATTTTCATACATAATTACTTTCCAAAACTGATCATATATTTTTATACATTAGTTTTCTTGTTCTTTAAATAAATAACTTTGCATAATAAATATTGCACGAAATGCAGTATTCTATTTATGTGATATTTTATATTTGTGATCACAAGTGAATCCATGTTTGACACTTTATTGACCAATGTTAAGTATGCCTACAAAACAAACATCATTCATGTAACATAATGAACTAGATGACAATGTGATTAGATTCGAACTGTTTAGTAATGCAGTCAAGCTGTGACTGGAACAAAACTCAGTGGAGCTGAAATGGAAATGTATCTTCTTTAATTATTTTATTTGTATTAGATTGTTTCCAGATTAATAAAATACAAGTTTAGTGTCTTTGAATATTTGATTTAATTTACTATCTAAACATTTTTAAACCCTCTATTAAAACTTCTATTAAAAAACACAAACCACAGATCCTATATACATACATATAGTCCATATATATATATATATATATATATATATATATATAAAAACAGAATTATCAAGTCTTACTTTGGTTTCTGAATCCCTTTCTCCAGCAGTTCTCTGACCTCACTCCCCCAGTGAGGATGATTCTGTTGCTGCCTCAGGGTTCCTCTGGTACCACGGTGGCAAATATAAAAAGAATACATAAACATGTGGAAAAATACTGTCAAAGTTAGGTAATAATTGCACTTCTGAAAATAAGACCATGGAGAAATAACTGCACATGGTCTTCACCACGTTTCTGTTACAAACAAATTCACATATATACCATATGTAATCACTTATAAGTTGAGTCCCGATGAAAACAACAAAGATCCAGATCTGCCATAGCATAATGCACCTGCAGATCAGGGTCTGTGTTGTTTGTTCTACTGATTATTCCTAAAAAGCTAATCTGCAGGCACAATGACAGATCTGGGTCTGTGCAGTTTGCAGTATATAAGGTAATTCTGTAAAACAAACTCTTAACACTATAAATTTGTTCTTCTGGCAAGGGTTCTATTCATAATGAAGTTATATATATATCTATGTTTTTTGTAACTCCTGGTAATGATTTTATCTAATTTTTATAATTTGTATTAATGTCTGCAATGTGTATAGAATATCTTTATTTCATTTTGCCTACATGACTTGAAGCTGTTATGATTATAATACTGCATAAGATCTATAAATAGATCTTTACAAATGTGCTGACAATTATGAATAATAATTTTAATAATTAGACTTAATTGGCATAATTTCTTAGTGGCTGAGGGGGTTTTGATGTTTCAAGAATAATTCTGTAACTTCCCAAACTAGGTCATATGAATACACCAAAGCAACACAAAATAAGCAGTATATTCTGTCACGCAGGGTCTATTGTAAAATATAGTCGCAATATACAGTTTATATAAGGAGATAATTTAGCAATCAGTTTCATTCCAATTTTGGAGTCATTCACACTTATTGTGTACCTATTGTAAGTCTGCAGACGTGTTTTATGTTGTACTTAGATAATATTCAAGAGGAAAAACATTTGTTTGGACTGTTCAGTAGAAACAGAAAGTGCTCATTATTTAGACTATATTTGGACTATAATATTATTTTGGAACTGTTATAAATTATACGAAGGAATTCTGGACAACACCATCTTGACAATGTCAAGGTTTTTGGAGGACCAGTACATTTCCAGTTTTGACATTTATAAGGAACTTTACATTCATTTAGGACTTTCTTAGACATTTATAAGGACTACCGTATTTACCATATATATTGGTACACGATAAAATAATAATTTTTTTCCTGTCTCAGAACTTCTGGTGAAACTTTTTTCTCCTAGGTCATATGTCCCAAGACTTAAGAAACAAAATAAATTCGTATTGCATTTGTGCCCCTCCCCACTGCACATTGCAATAAAATAGATAAACAAAATGCTTATTTGATAATAAAAAGAAAGAAACTAATCTTGTATTGTTATCATTTATTCTTTTTTTCAACATGAGCATCAAAGAATAAAATATATCTACGAAATCTGTATATGTAGCGTAGGCTTCCATACCATAGCATGTCTCACTTATGTCCAATAACACACATCACACTGTTCATTGACATGAACATTGAAAAACAAATTGTGTTTGGTTGTGCTCAAAGGTCTGAATATGTTATCCAGCTGAAAACTGGATCCAATAAAATCGCAAACAGGAGGAAAATAATCAACCGATATCTTGAAGACAAATGTCATTCACGCATGACACTGTGTTAGGTGCAAAATAATCAAGATTTAATTATATCCAGGTCTACAGTATGACAGTATCTTGCAAATAAAAATCCTTATTTGAATACACATTCACTTGAGTGTAAGTGACAGTCTTTTTGCCAGCACGGGTTACAAAAGTATCATTACTATTTACCCGCAGACATCAATGCTCCTTTGTATTAATTATTACTACAGATGTCACGCATATAGAAGCCCAGGTGGTGAAAAAACAACTGGCTGCGAGCAGTAAACTCCTTCTTTGAACTTACAGACAGGACATCAAAGACAAAGGTTATTTCTATTGCAAAGCAAGCTGACCTCAGAAGCTGATTTTTTTTTTCTTAAAGGATATCAATACAAGGGTTATTTTATTGCAAAGCATGCCAATATTAGAGGCTGACTATGGATTCTTTCCAGTGTGCCGATTTTTTGTTTTTTTTGAATCTACAAAGACAGCCAAGATATGCAAGCAAACTTTGGTTCATTTTCACCGGTATTCACGGGAATATTGAAAATAAATTGAAACAATGGAGCAAATTTTAAAGTGACACGATATAATGCTTTGTGCACAGATGTTGAGGACCCAGCATTCCCAAGAATATTTGGAGAAAATAAAATTGTGATGAATTCATGAAAGCCAGAAGAGAAACAGATGATTTTGCAAACGAGAGGAAAATAATCATCTAATATCTTGAAGACAACTGTCATTCACACATGACACTGTGTTGGGTGCAAAATAATCAAGATTTAATTATATCCAGGTCTACTGTATGACAGTATCTCGCAAATAAAAATCCTTATTTGAATACACATTCACTTGAGTGTAAGTGACAGTCTTTTCACCAGCACGGGTTACAGAAGTATCATTACTATTTACCCATAGACATCAATGCTCCTTTGTATTAATTATAACAACAGATGCCAAGCACATAGAAGCCCAGGTGGTGAATAAACACAACTGGCAGTGAGCAGTAAACTCCTTCTTTGAACTTACCAACAGGACATCAAAGAGAAAGTTTATTTTTATTACAAAGCAAGCTGACCTCGGAAGCCAACTTTGGACACTCTGAAGCCGGTTTTGTTTCTTTAAAGGATATCAATACAAAGGTTATTTCACTGCAAAGCAAGCTAACCTCGGAAGCCAACTATGAATTCTTTTAAATGTGCCGATTTTTTTATTATTTGAATAAATAATAGACGACTAAGATAAAGAAACTAACTTTGGTTCCTCTGTACTGGTATTCACAGGAAGTTTGAAAATAAATTGAAACAATGGAACAATTTTTAAGGTGACACAATATAGTGCTTCATGCATGGACATCAATGACCCAGCGTAGCCCAAAAGATTTCGAGAAAATAAAATCATGTGATGAATTCATGAAGGCCAGAAGAGAAACAGATGATCTGGCCAACAATATGATTATTAACATGGATGAAATTCAAGTGTACTTTGATCGCATTCCTGGACAGACTGACGATAAGATGGGGGTCAAAAGTGTGAGAATTAGCAAGACTGATGCAGATTTGGAAAAATCTGTCTTTAGTCCTTGCAGTTTCCACTTCAGGTGATGTGTTGCCTCTAACAATTTTTCATGGTATGAAAAACCTAAAAAGAATATTCATGCACTGAAAGAATGGATCATATATGTGCAGGAGAAGGGTTGTGTTGACGAGATGCTGCTGCAGTGGATTAAAGAGTTTTATCTCAAGTACACAGCTGTATATTTTATAAAATAAAATTTCAGTTGGAGTGCATTTTTCGACATGTAATTTTTGAATGTTTAAAAGGTGTCCCACAACCTATGACTTGAAATAAACGATGAGTCCCAAACATACAGTGCACAAAAAAATTACTTTTAAAATTAATTTTTGGTGTCCCAACAAATATAGTGTCCCAACATATACAATAGTTTGGATTCACTTCATAATCCTATAAGTTCCTCTCATATTTTCATTTATAACTTTGATATTAAATTGTTTGTTAAGTTTTACAAAACTTGTTGGTTTTGCTTTTCTTTTCTGTTACTTAGTTTGTGGCCATGGAGTCGTAACATATGCATGCCAGTTCCATCATGGCTCACATTTCTCATCTTTGATGTCCCCATTTCCCAGTCACTACACTGTACTCAAAACATCAGCCAAGCTGATAAACAAATCAGTTTCAGAAACCAACAGTAAAAAGATAAACAGTTGATATATGTTTCTACACAACAATAATTAAGTTTCAATTGGTGTTTCATTTATTCCCCGTTCTCTTTCCTCATAGATGCTTCCAAGAATTTAAATTATTCTCACTATATGCTACATAAGGCAGTTAGAAATTATGATCTTCAACTACCATGTTACAGCAATCTGTCATTTGAATTTTTCATGCTTAGTTATAATTATCATCAACAATGTTTACTGAATCAATAGATCTCTCCAAAAAAAATCAAACAAAAACCCATAAATCCCCCCAGCAGTGTAAATGTAAAACGAACTACTACTTACACAGCAAGTGCTGTGATATTAAAACAACAAATTTTGCCACCAGTGGGGATTAATATGCAGTGAAGCCTATGTAATTGATGGGAAACTGACATCTGTGACCTAATGAGGCAATAAGTGTGAACATTTGTACCACATACATAATTAGGAAAACACAACGGGCAAGATATTTTCAGCCCCAATATAAAGAAAGCTCAAAATATTTGTAATGCCATTTAGATGCTTCCCCTATATTTTTTATCAGATCAGTAACTTTTTACACAGCAAAAGTCAAGGCTCATCATACAGTCCATAACAACATCTAGATTGCCATTTACTGATAATTTGTATTGGTACTGTTTAAAATCTGATAATTGGTACTGGCACTGTTTACATACTGATAATTGGTACTGGTACTGTTTACATACTGATAATTGGTAATGGTACTGTTTACATACTGAAAACTGGTAATGGTACCGTTTACATACCAATAGTTGATAATGGTACTGTTTACATACTGATAATTGATAATAGAACCATTTAACGGATAATTGTTAATGGTACTTTTTACATACTGATAAATGGTAATGATATACCATTTACATACTGATATTGGTAACTGTACCATTTGAATACTGATAATTGGTAATGGTACTATCTAAATATTGATAATTGCTAACGGTACTGTTTAAATACTGATAATTGCTAATGGTACTATTTAAATACTGATAACTGCTAAAGGTACTGTTTACATACTGACAACTGGTAATGGTACTGTTTAAATACTGTAATTGGTAATGAGACTGTTTACATACTGCTAATTGGTAATGGTACCATTTACATACTGATAGTTGATAATGGTACTGTTTACATACTGATAATTGATAATAGAACCATTTACATATAGGTAATTGTTAATGGTAGTTCACATACTGATAATTAGTAATGGTACCATTTACATATAGATAATTGTTAATAGTAGTTTACATACTGATAATTGGTACTGGTACTGTTTACATACTGATATTGGTTAGGATACTGTTTACATCAGGGGTCTCAAACACGTGGCCCACCAAGCCGTATCCTGTGGCCCGCAAAATGATTGGCGTCACAAGGTGTCATGAGATATAACAAAGGTGGTACGGCCCTTGGGCCATTGAAAATGCCTTATGCAGCCCTCAGGGTGGTTTGAGTTTGAGATCCCTGGTTTACATACTGATAATTGGTAATGGTACTGTTTACATACTGATATTGATAAGGATACTGTTTACATACTGATAATTGGTAATGGTACTGTTTACATACTGATACTGGTAAGGATACTGTTTACATACTGATAATTGGTAATGGTACTGTTTACATACTGATACTGGTAAGAATACTGTTTACATATTGATAATTGGTAATGGTACCATTTACATAGTGTTAATTGGTAATGGTACCAATGACAAACTGATAATTGGTAATGTTACATACTGCAAATTCTTTTTTTTTTTAATATGCTTTAGGTACACATTAAAAGTCACATACAGACATGGTTCCAGTCCTTAGAAGCATTTTTCCCTGTCTGTGATTTGTTACTGACCTAACATTTCCCATGAACTTAGCTGTTCAGGGTTCTGTATCAAGAATTTGGAAACATTTTTACCAAGTTTATTTGAAATTTGTCACAGAAAAGTTCAGTTATTGTCCCAAAATATAAAGCATGCCTGACAACTATCTTTAATGACCTTGAACTTCATAGTACTGACACCTAAATCGATAGGCTCTTTCTTAGGTATCAGCACTATAATATATGTGCCAAGATCAACTGATGTCTGCTGAAAGAATCTTAAGTGCTGGCACACAATGAAATGCAGAAGAAAAATCAATTTAAATAGAAGTATCTCTGATCTTAAAGGTACCCCCACCAACCACACACCCACCCCAAATATCTTGGGGGACTTTCTTGGACTGAAGATAACACATGTACACAATGTTTTTCAAATGCGCTGTGTAATGCATATATTATTGGCACAGGAATGAAAAAGCAATACCCAAATATATTGTTGGTGACAGCAAACCTGACATTGGAGCTACTGACCCCCAAATCAATGGGGCAAAAAGTAGAACAAAAATATTTAAAATTTTGTTTAATTCTGATACACAGAGCTTAAGTTAACATCAAAAATTGAAATGTATAGGCAAAATCGATTTTCAGAAATAGTGACCTTGGCCTTGGGACTATTAACACCAACATTACTATGGTTCTTTCTTTGGCTAAAGAAAAACACATTAAATTATGAATTAAAATGCAGAAGTAAAATCTATATTTAGCAACAGTGACCATGACCTTGGAGCTGCTGACCCATATCAATATGGTTCCTCCTTGAGTTAAGTGAAACACATGTACCAATACCAAATTGCACTGAAATTTGTTTACCTGAAGTTAAAGTTATTATCTGGAATTGAAAAGTGCAACCAAAATCTTTTTTTAGTAACAGTGACTTTGACCTTGAAGCTACTGGCCACAAAATTAACAGGGTTCTTACTTATGCTAAGGAAACACATGTTCCAACCTGCATCAAAATTTGTTCACAAGAACTTAAGTTATCATCCAGATATGAAATACATAGGCACAATGAATTTGTTAATAATACTGACTTAATCTTACAAGCTATTAGCCCCAACACTGATAGGGTTATTCTCTGAACGAAACTACAATGAAATTTGTTCTAGTTACAGGCGATGCTCAGTTTATGCCATAGATGCATTCCTTTGGTTATGGTGTACATCAAAAGTAATTTTACTACAGGATACTTGTAATTAAAGAAGTTCTTAGGCAAATTATACCTCTAAGTTTTCAAGTAATGATTATTTATGCCTAATTTTCAGCCAAATTATATATGTGAGCTACATGCAACATGTGAGCTGCATACATGGCACCAGAGATGGTGTTCAAACAAGCACAGTGGCAGAAATTGAATGGTATTAAAATGAAAGCATATATACTGAATTGACATAAACTGAGCGTCATCTGCATCAGAATTTTATGAAATTTCATAGAATGCATCCAGGTATGAAGTTCTTTCAAAATTTTCCAAAACTGAGGCCACTCAACCATTAAATACAGCAATCATTACTAAAAACAGAAAGACCTACAAACAGCTTCTGAAAAACTGCTTAGCAGAAACTGGCCAAATCTGACAGCAAATATCCCTGTCTGGTCTTTTATACAGAGTCAAATTTCAATCCCCAATTTCAATTTTATGCACAAAAATCCCCCATGAAACCAAAATTCACTTCAAACTTTGAAATATATTTTAGTTTCTGAATTCCTGACACACACTGGAACAGACTAATTACTGTTAGCAAATACATTACTAGGCTTATCTGTGAGACAAAGAAAATGTCTCAAAGGCAAACAAGACAGAAACATTATTTGAAACACATAGCAACACAAATCAGTCCTGACATTAGGCTAATCCAGGCATGGCAACTTCAACCAGGATATGGGCTGGTAAGTGATTTTCAAAGTTACATTTGATGATGTAAATTAATGGATAAAACCAGGTCTGGCCTGCAGGCCATATTCTGCCGACCCCTTTTCTTACCTGAAGTTTTAATACTATAAAAAAAGAGCCAGCTTTTAAGGTGAATTTTTAATATTACTTGTAGATAAGCAATGTAAGAAAGATCATGTCTATCTGTTAATATTTAATTGTGACTGATGCTATTCATTTGTATATATGATCAACAGAACATTTTTTTAAAAAATGAAATATCATTTCTTTATTAATTAGGCATGTGGCCTCATTGTTGATGATTTTTAAAGAACTCCAAAACAATATTCTATGAGCCTGATTCACTCAAATCATTTTCAAAGGAGAAAAATCATTACTTATCTGTCCATGCCTGGCACATTGTCTTCACTAACATGGTGAGGTGTCAGAATGGCCAGTTATGAATTTGTAGGATTGGACTATCCTTACAGGATAAAATTAGTCTTAAGGTGGACAATGAACCTGTGCCAAAAATTACATTAAACAAACTAAGGGCAAAAATTCAGCAGAGAAACAACTACTGTTTCAGATATTATAAAGAAACTGGAAATTCTACAAGAATGAATTTGAAAACAAGTTTAGGAACTGAATGATCTTTTGTGATAATGGTTTAGCCAGGCCAGGACCAAACCATCCTCCCTCCCTCTCCCCCCCCCCCCACCAATCACATACACCCTGGGGAAAAAGACATTTGTAAAAACATCAGTAAACCAAAAACCTCTCAAAACAAATTTTTTTTGGGGGGGGGGGGTCCCAAGGGTTTTTGATAAATGGTGTTTCAGTGTATATACATTTTGTATCAATCATACTTTAAGCTCTGTATTTTCTGATTTTTTTAAAATCATAATTTTTTTGTTTTGTTTTATCATAAACCACATCTTTTTATTATACAACATTCGTCTGAAATACAAACTGCAATTTCCAATTCCAAAGTCTTTGTTGCTAATCTAAACAAACATGGCACCATTAGACCTGAAATTTACTTTACTTATGCTTATCTACAATCCAATAAAAGCTGAGAACATGAACAGGCCTAAAAACATTTCTTAAGTCCCTAAAAGTATGAACAAAAAAGAAAATCAAAATAGGCTGTCTAATCCAATTGTTGGAAATTATAATGAAAGAAGGAAAATTATTGACTACTACTTGATCCCCAAATCCATATATAGATGCAAAGATTAAATAAAATATTTCTTAATCTATTTTGTAAACATTCACTAAAATAAAAAGAACTTGTTACACTGAATGAAAGCAAAAGAATAAACTGATAGCTTACATCAGGTCAAAGTTTTCTGGGTATTGTGTAGTCTCTGTTCTGGGATAACTGATGTAGCCCTGTGTGTACAACCTTTCAGCAAGCTGCATAGTTGTCTGGGGTCCAATTCCTGAAAATAGTCACCTTTTGTCCAGATTTTAAGATTTAAACTGCATTTACAATAGTTGTTTAAAATTACTCTTTCAATGCCCTCTGGAGACTTCAGATGTTGACATACAATGGGTTTTCTCTGAGGTTAGGAAATCTTAGACCCTGCAGAAAACAACCAAGCTCTGGATGGGCCATCATGTAGGAAATAGTGATCAAACCTGTAACTAAAGAGGTTCAGTGAAAGTGAAAATGCTACTATGCTATCAAGGTCCTATTTTTCATTGGATGGTGGGGTGGGGATCAACTTTTTTCTAGGGAAGAACAACAAACTAGCAAATGACACCATTGCTGTGTTTGTTCTATTTAAAGTCTATGTAAAGATGCTCATGTTGGTGCATTTACTTGTTTTAAAATTAAATATTAATTACTGTTCTAAAATTCAATACTAATTAGTTTAACCAAAATCTACTCAGTCCTGACTGCTAAATACTCCTCACCTGTCATAAAAAAAACTTCCAGATGAAAATTAATGACTGCTATGGACTTTTAATATGGTGGCCAGATACTAGACTGGGTTAAGAACAAAAGACAATGGTTTCAGTCATAACAATAACAGGGTATTTTAAATCCTTTTCAATATGTGTAGCTTTAGTTATGATTTCAATGTGTGCAACATTAAATCCAGTTTGTACAGGAGAATACAACATTCATCTGAAATAATATCCACATACTTCAACACTGATTTTGCTGCATGTATCTCAAGGTGAAACTTTAACACAGATTTTGCTACATGTATCTCAAGGTGATACTTTAACATTGATTTTGCTACATGTATCTCAAGGTGATACTTTAACATTGATTTTGCTACATGTATCTCAAGGTGATACTTTAACATTGATTTTGTTACATGTATCTCAAGGTGATACTTTAATATTGACTTTGCTGCATGTATCTCAAGGTGATACTTTAACATTGATTTTGCTGCATGTATCTCAAGGTGATACTTTAGCATTGATTTTGCTACATGTATCTCAAGGTGATAATTTAACATATTGATTTTGCAACATGTATCTCAAGGTGTGTATTTAATAGCCAAGGAATATGGATTATGAGGATTGAAATAAAATGAATAATCACCATATAAAGGTATGTGTAATCAGATTTTAAAAGATGACACTCATCAGTGAAATAGTCGGTACTGAACACCAACATATTCTAAATGAATTGTATGATAACTGTGTACTCCATGCATATTGTTTTACATCTTTTAAATGAAAAATGATCTAACTGGTAAAACTGTATTAGACACTGCTGTGTAAATTTTAATTCAAAACCTGTCTGCATCGTGACTGCCTTTGCAGACCAGCCACATATTTTTGTCCCAAACTGATTGCTGTTAATACTAATTAATACAACTAATGCTCCCAAAATGATTGTTGTAATACTAATTAATACAGCTAATGTCCCAAACAGATTGCTGTAGTACTAATCAATATAGCTAACATCCCAAACAGACTGCTGTAATACTTATTAATACAGCTAATGGTCCCAAACTGATTGCTGTAATACTAATTAATACAGTGAATGTCCCAAACTGATTGCTGTAATACTAATTAATACAACAGTCCCAAACTGATTGCTGTAATACTAATAACTACAGCTAATGGTCCCAAACTGATTACTGTAATACTAATTAATACAGTGAATGTCCCAAACAGATTGCTGTAGTACTAATTAATAGAGCTAACATACCAAACAGATTGCTGTAATACTAATACAGCTAACATCCCAAGCTGATTGCTGTAATACTAATTAATACAGCAAATGTCCCAAACAGATTGCTGTAATACTAATTAATACAGCTAATATCTCAAACAGATTGCTGCATTACTAATTAATACAGCAAACATCCAAAACAGATTGCTGTAAAACTAATACAGCTATAGTCCCAAACTGATTGCTAAAATACTAATTAATAAGCTCATGTCCCAAACAGATTGCTGAAATACTAATTAATACAGCTAATGTCACAGATTACTGTAGTACTAATTAATACAGCTAATGTCCCAGATTAATGTAGTACTAATTAATACAGCTAATGTCCCAAATAGATTGCTGTAATACTAATGAATATGGCCAACATCCAAACAGATTGTAAAAATAATACAGCTAATGTCCCAAACAAATTGCTGTAATACTAATACAGTTTCTTAATTCTTAATACTTAACACTTTGATATAACAGCCGATACTTTTGGTCCTAACAGTGTCTAGTTTGGGAAGTTGTACCATGTTTTATATATATATATATATATATATATATATATATATATATATATATGGTCTGTCCATGTGCCGAATAATACATAAATAAATTGGTTAATGTAACAGAAGATCAGAAAAAATATCCATGCTTTA